>WSXT02182556.1:28236-54870 GCA_011762715.2 Neuroterus valhalla | reverse complement strand
TAACGCAATTTCATACGAACCCCCCCCTCCCCCATGTAACGCGGTTTTCCGACTTTTCATGTAGTTTTTCACCATTGTGTCACACTAGACTAGACCCCCCCCCCCTCCCCCCAAATCGTGTGATGTATTATGTGAACGATCCCTTATTGCGAGAGCTACTTTCTCTATAAATCAGCTTTTTTCAAAAATACTTCTCAAAAATTATAAATGAATGTGCGAAGAAATCCTAAACTTGACCAAAATGCACGTTTATTCATATCGAAAATTGAAGAAATGTATAAAGTACTGAATTTATTTATTTATAAGCTGATAAGTTGGAAATACTTCTAGCTTTTGCAAAATTGATGAAGATCAAATAGATAAACAAATCCATATATTTTCTAAAGTTCTAAATTTCGACCTTGGTAAATTTGTAAATTACCGAAAGTTTCCATTTACTAGGAACTATAAATTTGTTCTTTTTTGTTATAAATTATGAAAAATTGTAAACAATCATCTGGAAAAACAATTTCAATATTTGTTAATGCAGAATTAAATTCAATTTTATATTGTCTTCACTATTTATTCATTGCGAGCACTACTTCACCGGCAATAGTTGCATGTATCATCGTGTATCATACGGTATCGTGTGAGTACGCGAGTGATACAAATTTTCGGTCAGTAACATGTCTTTGATGGCGCTAAAGTGAATGTATGACGCTTCAGCTATCAAACCAATATTTTCGGTGTTGAACTTTGGCCCCGAATTACGGCTTTGTGGTTATCAATCATGAAATTCTTTCTCGTTGACTTGTAGTTGAGAGTTATAGCCACAAAAATTCAGAGTTCGTTTATTCAATGCCCTTAAATCATCTTTCTAGGGATTTCATGTATAGAGTGAAAATAACTCATAAATAATGCATGGGATCTTATTTGCCTGATATCGTTATTATTTATTACTTTATTTATTCACACTCTTTGGGTAATGACATTTTTGCTTGTCTCCTTTGGCACGAACGAATAACCTATTTCTATAAACTTTAAGGAAGGAAATGAAGTGTCTCCATCCACCTTTCAACAAAAATATATAATGATTAAGTAGTTCTATTTTTATTTACCACAGTGTTGCACAGTCTTGCTGGTCACAAGAATGGAAACCGGAATCTATTGTTGGATACATCATGCAAAGATGATGTGTAAATGACTTTACACAGCTTTGATTCATTGAAGGGAAAAATAACAGAGAAACGTAAAAGATCTAGAAGTATTTAAAAATATCTACGTTTATAAAGTACTCGATATCTTATAATTTCTTTATTGCAAGCACATATGGCAGATAGTTTCACTGCGAAAGAGTCATTCAGTTTTCCTTGACCAGTTTAAGTAACGAAATTAAAGAAAGTTTATCCTTTATATAGAAAAGCTAAAATTATTACCTTAAATGAAGAGACATATTTATATAAGAAGAGACTACTTTATATCTCTTGAAATGGCATTAAACTCTTAAACAAGACTTAAAAATTTAGGAGAAGGATAGAAAAATACTTTAAAAGTACTATAAAAACCTTGATATATGATATATTATCTATACTTTTATATAAGAATTTAAAAACTACTATAAAACTGAAGAAAGTTTTTAGTTTCGCCTCTGGAGTTGCTCCCAAAATTGAATATTATTTTTTAATTTGCCGGGAGAGATAATACTGAAATCGCCGAATGAATCCTTTTTTCTAATCTCGATAATGCTTGTTTGATTCTCGCAAGTTTTTTGTTCGATTGTGCTCTGGTTCACTGAAGGTAAATTTATTTTGTGTGGGATTTGTCGAAGCCCTTCACGGAATTCTTTGGAAAGTGATCTTGCAGTCAAACTGTGCATTTGCCTTGGAGTTTCAACGAGTTGGATTTCTGGAGTGGTTGGCCTTTCTTTCTCCGCTTTGTTTTGTGATTTAGAAACCTAGGTTATAACAAAATAAAATTAATATAGTACTTTTAAAGATTCTGGAAACTTTAAATTTTAACATTCTTAGAATTCTTACCCTTCTAGGATTTAATTTTTCAGTTGATATGCTGAAGGCTTTAGCCAAGATTTTCACAGAAGGAAGAGGCAGTTCCTTCTCCGTGAAATCATCAGAGGTTCTTTTTTCAGAAAACCTTCCAGTTTCATTTTGAAAAGGAATACTTTCTGCTGAATTTTCCAAAACTTTTCCTTTACTTCGATTCCTAATTTCAATCCTATTTCTTCTTTTTTCTTCAGTCTCATCTTTTTGAGAAGAATATTTACACTTTCCTTCGTATTTACATTTCATCATATTTACATTGATGCTGTTTTCATAATGCTGGCTATCTGCTATGTTCGGAACTGATTTCGCAGAAAACATCCCTCGAATTGCAAGATAATTTCCAGACTGGAAAGACTCGTGGTTTATGTCTTCTGTGCTTTTTGTCAAATTGTAACTCAGATCCCTCTCATTCTTAGTTTTTATTTCATCAGTCAAAGTAAATTTGCTTTTAGCTCTGATTGTCTTTGGTTCGTTATCTTCGTTGTGATTTCTGCTATCTAGCAGAATAGATTGAGTTCTCCTTAGTCCACTTTCATATCCAAAAGATTTTAAATCCAATTTGTTAACCATCCTCTGTTGCGATGGCTTAGGACTTCCGAAATTTTCACTTCTAAAGTCGTTTGCAAATCCATAGGCTCTTAAATCGAGTCGACGAATTTTTTTGTTTTTTTCGTCCGAAATGGGTTCAGCATTTGTACTAAGACTTTCCTGATTATTTAGTCTCGCATTTATTTCATTTTTGTTGTTCCTTCTATTTTTTTCGAATAATTCTACAACCTCCGAGTTCTCCCAGTTGGTTGAAGGAACTATAACTTCGCTGTTGAAACAATGATTGACTTCGTTCGTTGATCCCGATCCAAATGATTTTTCTGTTTTCACTTTTCGAGGATCCAAAGATTGGAAATCGCCGTCGCCATTGAATTTGTTATTTTTCTGCCATCTAGAGATTTTTTGTTCGCTTTGCTGGAACAGAAAAAAACCATCGTTGAAGAATTTGTTAGTCTAGTTTCGGATTTTTAAGTTCATATTCATTTTTTCTATCAAAGGATTTTTCACATATTCGCAATTTGAGTGTTAATTTTATACAGAAAAGCACCACCAACAAACGGTTTCCGAAAATGTTCGCTGTTTAGTCCTCAATACTCCCAAGCACTATCAATATTAATTCTCGAAATTAAACTTGAAAAAATGTATTAAACATTGATTTAATAGTTTTCCTCAAATTTAAATGTTGTCCATTCATAATTTTCGAACTTGAGATATAATTGTTGAATATAAATGTTTTCGTTTGAAGTCATAAAATTGAAAATGTTTTTTAATTTTTAAATTGAGAAGAATTTCACAATAATTATACATATGAAATTATCAATTTTTCTTGTCAAATCTAGAAATGTGTTGGATAGGAAGTTATTCAATTGTATTAAGTTCAACTTTTATTATTCATGACTAGAACTCAGCATTAGAAATCGTACATATTTTAGTGTTTCATATTTAAAATTGTGTAATTCATGACATTTAATTCTGAAATGATCTAATTTTATTTTGTTGATTCTGCATTTTTTGAATTTCCTTGTGTTGAATTTATAGAAAGTTTACAATTTAAATAGTTGAATTTCATAAAGTGTAGAGCACGTTTTGAAAATGAATAATATTAAATCTTCCAGTGTCCAATTTCGCATTTCGCAAATTTCTCATTTTTAAAAGTTACAGTTCAGAATTTGAAATTATGTACAATACCAGAAATACATCAATATTTTTATACCGGAAATGAAAATTGAGTGGTTCATGCACTCCTTAAGATATTTCTTGTTATTTACAGTGTAGAATATATTGTTAACTATTTTTCTAAAGTAAGGATTACACAAGTCTGCAAATAATGGGGTTGTATTTGTTGTTGGAAGAAGAGAGGTCTTTTCTGGAGTAATTTTTTTCCGTGGAATCCGAATCCGAGCTTAAAATATGTCAATCACGTCAGGATTTTGAGATATTTGAGGTTATATACTCGAAAAATGGTGTTTTTCGCTGCTTTTGAGGTTATGTACTGGGCGCGTGAAATTTTTTTGGTCTTATTGCCAAACGTCATTATTCAGGTATACTCTTTCCCTTCAAAATAAGTGATTAAACAGTCACCAGCGATTTTTTTCACAAAGATACAGCGATTTTCAGTTTCGACATTCATCTGAACGACCGTATGAGCACGAAGAGACCGCACGCCCTGTGTCGGCGATGTTGAAAAAGAGCCCACAATCGCGGTACACTGTACTTTAATTTTCATCTTTTCCCAGACGAGAGCGCTACGTACGGGAACTGTAAGAACGACGAGATCACGTACCATCTTGCACTCAGAAATTGTCCCTAGAAATTTGTACCTGGAGGTCTTAATGGTCTCTAAATAAGAATTTACAGTTAGAAAATCGACATCTTTATTACCAAGATGGCCGATTCAAAATGACAGATTGAAATTTACAGAATCGAAGGATTTCGATCTATAAAAGCTTTTATTCGAGTGTTTCGAGGTCGCTGGTTATGAATATGAAGTCGCAAGACCTCCAGGTACAAATTTCTAAAAGAAATTTCCGAGTGCAAAATAGTATGCTCCAAAGAGTCAAAGTGGATCTTATGAATGTCGAAACTGAAAATGGTTGTATCTTCCTGAGAAAAAATCGCTGGTGACTGTTCAATAGCTTATTTTGAAGGGAAAGAGTAGAACTAAATGACGGCGTTTTGAAGCAAGACCAAAAAAAATTCGCGCGCCCAGTACATAACCTCAAAGTAGCGGAAACCCCCAATTTCCGAGCATATAACCTCAAATATTTCAAAATCATGACGTGGTGGATGTATGCTGAGCTCAGATTCGGATTCTATGGAAAAAATTACTTCGGAAAAGACCTCTAACTTTTCTACAACACAACCTCGCAGACCTGTGTTATCAAAAAAGACTATAAAGAAAGACTATAAATTTTTACAATAAATTTTGGCATGCTCCGTTAGTCAACAGGAAATTCAACATTCGACGAAAATACTCACCCTAAGAAGGCAGATTCTCATGCAAGACCAGTGCTCAGGATATAGATTGCAGAACAATACTTTTGATTTTTAATTTTGAGAAGACTGAATGCTCCCCTTTTAATATTAATCATCTTTAAAGAGTTTTTTCAAAGAGGTGTATTTACAATTATAATGCAGAATGAAGCTTTCCCTGTTGCATGCTTAGTAGACATTATGAAAAGTAGAAAGAATGTAAAAAATTTGTTATACTTAAAATACTATAGAAAATTTAATATTCAAGCCTTCACCCTTCTAATGTACAATCATACAGAAAAACTTATTAAAAAATTGTAAATGCTTCTAGCTGTTACAAAAAGACTAGTGATTCAATTTATTCCGTCGAATATCTTTAAAAAAGATATTTTGCTTGAAAATTCCTTTGAGACTTTCTAAGTTTTTTGTCGTCGATCGACCTTAAATCTTTCAAGGTCTCGAAATTTCTTTTTATAAATTCTGGAACTAACGGAGGTTCTAGTCTGAGACTATCAGTTTCAGAATGATTTGTACTGGGACAATTGCGATTATTCGGTCTTCTTCTTTCCGTTCCACTAAGTGAACCAACTGATTCGTTATCTGTCGACAATCGAGATTTTGGTCTTGTCGAAACATCTTCCAAAAATTTGCTCATTATTTCCTTATCTACGAAACATGCATTGTCTGAAATATTCTTGAATTTCTTCCCCCTCAAAGATTTTCGTCGCCTGAATGTTTCACCTTGATCACTTACAGCTGTTTTTGCTCTTTTAAAAATATTCTGGTGTCTCCTTTGAAATTCGAAATCTAACAAAGTTTCGGTTTCCAGATTTCTCCACTTCATACTTGATAAAGATTTTCTGGACTTAGTTCTCCTGTAAGGGTCTAAATTTTGAGGGTTCATTTTATCTCTCTTGATCCCTCCAAAAGTTTGAATCTTTGAAGCCGAGAAATCATAATTATCATTGTTAATAGGAGACGCTTGAAAATCGTTTTTGTCATAAGGATCTTCATTATCACTTTTATCTTTGCTGAGCCTCCGGTTTTTAATTCCCCCAAAAGTGTGATTTTTCCCAATTCCAAAATGCCAGTACCTTTTGCCGTGAACAGAGAGTAATTGATTTTCTCTGGCTTTTCTGAAATTATTTCTCGACTCTTCGAGACTTTGAGAGATTTTTGTAAAATCAGAGTCACTTGATTCAATTGAGTACATTCCGGAATCTCGATCAATTATATTTGGATCTGGATTCATTTCTGGAGTTGATAGGTTTTGATTCTCAATTTCGAATAATGGATTTGTAATTGCATCTTCTTTAAAATCTACCAGTTGGTTGAGAAATTCTTTTTTACTTTGTGCGATGTTCAAAATCTTATCAAGGTTTTTTTGATGTTCTAGTAAAACTGACTGTCGATTCAATAGTTCTTCATTATCTTCAGTATTTTTTACAGCTTCTATATCTTCATTATCTTTGGAGTTTACTTCCGGAAGTTCTCCTTCAGGAATAATTTCGTATTCAATTCTGTCAAGTTTCTCCTCGAAAAGGTGAAGCATAGGATTAATAACAAACTGAGGACTGGAATTTGAACCGCGATAGCTGCACCTACTACGGCTGCCCCTAAGTGAAGCCTCTTCGAATCTTTCAAGGCCGAAACTCACCTGAAGTTCAAAATCGTTTCCAGAATTTGAATGTTGAGACAATGAGCTGGTTGGCCTGTTTCCATTAACTCCCGATTTTGCCTTTTTGTCTCCACTTGGTTTAGTGGCATCGTTGATGTAGTAATCTCTCCCAAACCTAGAGATTTTGTTGTCAACATTAAAAATTTTGCGTGAAAGACGAAATAAATTAAATATTTCTGAAATAGGGTTTTACCTCTTTACGTCGAGTTGTTTCGCTCCCAATAGAATTTGGAGAGGCTTTTCTGTCGTTTTGGGAACTTCAGCATTGTTTCTAAAAAAAGATATGATTCGATTTTTCACCTACTCTTCTAAGTTCTTAATATTAAGTGTTAGATTTCAATGATAAATTGGTTTAAGGTAATCTCAGGGTACCACCTACTACATGAAGGCTCATCCGACCCTTTCCATTGTTTCATGCCAGCGTCGAGCTCGTCGAGCCTCGGAGAGGGACTGTTCTCAACCTGCGGCTCCCCTATTCAGGCGATGGCAAATACTCGGTGCGGTCGAGTTGCGTCCTATGGTCGAAACCAACAGGGGGTCTGACTGAGTGAGTGGTGTCCTCGCCCTCTGTTCCTTCTTTCCCTTTCCACTCGTCGCTTCACCTCCTTCTTACCTTATTTCACGACTAACTAATTTGAATGACTTTTGAAGACTGGCAGCGTTTTCTACTATAATACTTATAATTTATTTCACTTTGAGCTTAAACTGGAATTATCCAAAATACTACGTAAAACATAATATCCAAAAAGCTTGTTATTTACTATTTTCAGATAAGAACATAATAAAAATAGCAATTGTTACGTACATAATAATATTTAAATAGCTTGTTATTTACTATTTTTAGATAAAAACATAATGAAAACTAAATTTTCATGCATGAAATAATATTTAAATATCTTGCTTTTTACTATTTTTAGATCAAAAAAGCAATTGTCACGCATAAAAAAATGTTTAAATACCTTGCTATTTACTATTTACTATCATGTCACGGACGCCAGTCGACTAGTGGGGGTAGAGAGAGAGAGGACGTATTTAAGCTAGACCCCATGTGGATTTCGACCATAGGACGCAATTCGACTGCAGCCCAAATACTAATGTCCGATATCTTTTTCAGCCGCAGGTAATTACAAAGTATGAGATTCTTCAATTCTGGATTTAACAATTTTCAAGTATTATATTCGAAATCTACGGGTTTTATCGATTCCAACGATATGTTAAGTGACTCTGAATGTTGAATATTAGAAGTTTAGCTAATGTGTAGTTAATAATGGAAATCGAATTCATACCGAGAGAATGGACTCCAAATTTAAAAAAAACTAATTTTAGACAATTTTTTTAATTTTCAACCCAAAAATACTGATTCTCCAGAAAGGCAACTTTTAACCAACTGGTTGATCAAGAAAAAAAAACATATTCTTAACAAAATGACGAATTATGTACAAAACAGTTGAATTCTTTACCCAAAAAGATGGATTTCCAACAAAAAAGCTAATTTGTAACCAAACTTTCAAGCTTTAAATAAAACTGATTCTTTTAAAAGAACTTGTTCACTTACAAACTGAAAGAAAAAGAAGTTTCTTCCAAAAGAGTGGAATTTTCAAGTCAAAAAGACAAATTTTCGAACAATAACTGAATTCCCAATCGGAAATTATCAATTTTTCACCAAATTGTTGAAATTTCAACAAAATATATCCTTCTTGACCGAAGAGATGGATTTCCCACTGAACAGTCAAACTTTCAACCCGATAATATGAATTCTCAAATAAAAAATCAAATTCCTAATAAAAAAACATGACTTTTTAATAAGATTGGTCAATTTTCAACTGAACAAAAAGTGAAGGTTCTACAAAAAGAAAGGTATTTTGAAACAAAATGGACAAATTTTCTACAAAAAGGTAAAATCTGCAATCCTGAAATATGGACATTCAACAAACAAATTTATTTTTAACCATTCTGTTGGATTTCCACTAGAATACTCGAATTCTGAACCCAAAAGACGAATTTTCCATAAAATGATTTTGGAAGTAAACGAATAAAGTTCTTTATGGTTAATAATATGTCGACAGATGCTTATGGTAGACAGTTTAGAATCATTTTCCAGATTTGAGAAAAATATTACTGATTACTAACAATACAACTATATTTCAATGTTCAAAATCAAATTTCTTCTGAATTTTCAACCATGAAACAAATACTACAAATAATCCGAATTTCAATCAAAACAGATTAATTCAACAAACAAACAAAAAACTCACTTTTGGTTGAAAAAAAGTATTGATCAACAGGAAACATTAATTTCCAAGAAAATAGTTAAATTCTTCCCTAACTAGATTCATTATCCACTAAGCAGTTGCCATTCCGAATAAAAACTATCAAGTTTCTTCCAAAAGAGATGAAACTCAATACAAATGTTTAGCAAAAGAGATGAATTTTCAACCAAGCCAAATCTTTGATCGAGAAGAACACGAATTTTGAGCAAATTGTCGAATTTTTTACAAAAATGACGAATTTCCTACAAAACCGTTGAATAGGATGTGTCATTTCGAAAACCTGACGAATGTTCGATTTGAAAGAAGAAATTCATTATACCAAAAGAAAAAGGATTCTTTCCACAAAATAGTTAAATTTTCAACATACAAGTATTGATTCTAAACAAAAAAGTGAATATTTAACCGAACTTTTGAATTCTTGACCAAAAAAGACGAATTCTCTAGACACCAGTTAACTCCTCAACGCAAAAATACCATTTTTTGTCAAAAAAGGTTCGAAAATTGAGCCAATTTTACCCACATTGTTGAATTTGTAATAAAAATTATGAATCCCCTATACAGTTGTGTCTTCGAACAGAAAGTAATGCTTTCAACAAAAAAGTTAATTTTTAAGGAAATAATCGAATTTTTAATCTGTAAATATGAATTTTGAACCGAATAATCGGTATATTAACCAAAAAAATGACTTCCGAACACAATTGTTCAATCTTGAACTAGGAAGAATTGCATTTCTAACAGAAGGGGGGGAATTTTCGAACAAAATAGTCATATTTTCCAACCAAACAGTGAATTTTTAACAGAAACAAAAAGAAATCTAGATAAATCGTTGGAATTCTGATCCTTGAATATAAATTTTCAACAAAAAAACTTATTTTGAATCAAGTTGTTAATATTTTCACTAAATAGTTCGAAAAAAATTGATTTCTTATCAAACAAATAAAGAAAAAAAATGCATGTTCAATTGACAAGTAGACTAGGCCTACTGGGGATCACCGTGTGGAAAAAAACGCTCCTTGAACTCGACCTCATGCTGGTGTGAAACAGAGTTCATTATTAACTGCACATGAGCTAAACTTCTAATATTCAACTTTCAGAGTCACTTAGCATATCGTTGGAACCGCTAAAACCCGTAGATTTCGAATATAATATTGAAAAATTGTTAAATCCAGACTTGAAGAATCTCATATTTTGTAATTACCTGCGGCTGAAAAAGACATCGGACATTAGTATTTGGGCTGCAGTCGAATTGCATCCTATGGTCGAAATCCACAAGGGGTCTTGCTGAAATGCGCCCTCTCTCTCTTTCCCTACTAGTCGACTAGCGGCCGTGACATGCGAGTAAATAGTAAATAGCAAGATATTTAAATATTATTTAATGCGTGACAATTGCTTTTTGTATCTAAAAATAGTAAAAAGCAAGACATCTAAATATTATTTTATGCGTGAAAATTTAATATTCATCATGTTTTTATCAAAAACTAGTAAATAGCAAGCTATTTAAAAATTATTATGTGCGTTACAATTGCCATTTTTATTATGTTCTTATGTGAAAATAGTAAATAACAAGCTTTTTGATTATAGTAGAAAACGCTGCCAGTCTTCAAAAGTCATTCAAATTAGTTAGTTGTGAAATAAGGTAAGAAGGAGGTGAAGCGACGAGTGGAAAGGGAAAGAAGGAACGGAGGGCGAGGACACCACTCACTCAGTCAGCCCCCCTGTTGGTTTCGACCATAGGACGCAATTCGACCGCACCGAGTATTTGCCATCGCCCGGATATGGGAGCCGTAGGTTGAGCACAGTCCCTGTCCGAGTCTCGACGAGCTCGACGCTGGCATGAAACAATGGAAAGGGTTGGATGAGCCTTCATGTAGTAGGTGGTACCCTGACATGAACTTAAGCCGATAAATTACCCTGAAATTTCGGATCTTCTCGAATATTGTCTCTCCAGAAGCCTCTTTTGAATATTTTCCTCACTGTATGGATTGTTTTCGATTGGTGCCGCATTTTCCCACTTTTTGTGCTCGCGTTCTGCGATTGTTCCTAAAAAATTAATTTAAAAAAGTTTATTCTGGTGGAAGAATTAATATTTATTCCAACAAATTACTATCTAAATCGAAAAATTCCGAACTTCTAATGATATATTTATTTAATGCTATTCAAGCGGCTGGTTTCAATGCCAGATGAGTAATAAATAAAGTAAGAAAAGTGTTAAAAAATATATTGCTGATTCGATCAACATTTATTTGCAGGAAAATAAGTCGAGGTTACCTGGTCGAGGTGGAGTGGCAAATTTAACTCTTCCGTCGACTTTTTTATCTTTTAGGTATGTTTGATGAGAAGTCTTTTCACCTTCAACTAACGCCGCAGCCTCGCGGCACTTCCTACAAAGTAGAATCTTGAAATTAATTATATCACTACACGCAAGAAAAGATCATTAAAGGTCAAACTTTATTGGAAATTCAATTGAATGTTAAAAGTCATCGCTCAAATAAACTTTGAAATTAAATAAACAAGACAAGAGGTTGAGAAGAAAAACTATTGGTTGAGTCCTCTGACATTTGTCATGACTAAACCGAGGACTAAACAGTTGAAAGAAACGTTACGTCGAAGAAAAATAATAAAACTAGTTAACTATTGTTACAAGATTTATTGATCTAATTTTATTCCAGAAATTCAATTTATAGTCATTGAAATTTGAAAATAAGTTAAGTTAATCGAGATTTGGAATAACAAAAAAACTAATGTAAAAGAGATGGAATTTGAAACTTGAAGAGCTTATACCTAGAAAATGAATTTGAGAAAATTGCATACATCATCCTGAACATAATCAGGGTGGCGACTTGACCGGGAAATGACCGGGAATTTAATTTATAATCCGGGACTTTTTTTGACTCAACCTAGACTTTCAGAAATTCGACCGGAAAAATACGAGAAATGATTGCTTTCTTTGTATGAATCAAAAAGATATCTTATCACTTAATTTACAGGATGTAACGTTCTTCTAATCTGATTCGCAGAAGATTTAAATACAAGGGACAAGGAATTTCAGAAAATAATTCTAGTTTTTGTTTTAGGGCAGGAAGTTTCAGTAAAGAAATATCATTTCACTTGGAACAGGGCATTCTTTGACATAGAACGGGAACTTTCTAGAAAAATTATAATTTGGATTTAGAAGAGAGGAATTTAAAAACATCGTTCCTCCAATTCAAAATTCGTTTCAATTTCCCCTTTTCTCAATTTTGAATAAAAAAAGTACTTCAAGCAATTTTTAGAGTTTAGAGTTTACATTGTTCTTTGCAAATTCATCCTTTTTAGTTAAAACATCAACAACTTATTCAAAATTTAAATTCGTTTGTTGAGAGTTAAATTTTTATGTTAAAAATGCATTATTTCGATTCAAAACTTACCTCTGGTTGAATTCAAGTATTAAGTTGACATTGATTTTTGAATTTGAAAATCAAACTATTTCTTTGAGAATTTCTGGGGTTCGAAGAAAGTTGGCTTTTTTCAAGAAAATTAATCTTCATGGTCAAAAATTCATCTTTTTGCTTAAAATATTCATGTGAAGATTCATCATTATACCTGGAAATTCATCAGTTTGGTTGGAAACCAATTCCTTCAACTAAAAATTCTACTGTTTCATTTTTAGTGAAAAATTGATCTTTTCTAATTCAAAATTCGAAAATTTGGTGAAAATTTGTATTTTTGAATTGAAAAATCAATTATTTCGCTGAAACTTCACATTTTTTTGAATAGTCGATTTTTTGGTTAAAAATGATCTTTTTGTCCTCATGGTTAACAATCAAAGTTATACAGTTAAACATTTTTCATTCAAGTCGAACATTATTCAGTTAAAAACTCTTATGTTCGGTTTAAAATCAATTTTTTGAGACAAAAATGTCAATAAAAATTAGTCTTTCTGGTTACAAATTCAACAACTTCAATATATTTACAATTTTATTTGATTCTTCATCATTTTGTGTGAAAATGGAATAATTTTTTCGACAGTTGGTTTTTTTTTGTTTCTTGACGGCTAATTTTTTTTGTCATAAGTAATTTTTCTCAACTGAAAATTTAACTTATTCCTATTAAAAATTCCATAGTTTCAGTTAGAAATTCATTTGCTGAGTTAAACATCCATTTTTTTCATTTTAAAATTTGATTATTCAAATTTTCATTGACAATGCATTTTTCTCAGTAGGAGTTAGTTTATCTTATTCAAACTCAATTATTTCAGATGAAGATTCTTCGTTCAAGTATAAAACTCTTTTGCTTGGTTTGGAATTGTTTTTTTGAACGTAAAATGTTACTGTTCCATTTTTCGTTGCAAACAATTATTTTTTGAGTTCGAGATTCGACTATTTCGTTGGAACATTATATTTTTTCTTAAAAAATTATTCTTTCCATTTGAAAATTAATCTTGTTTTAAAATCCACCTTCATGGTTGAAAATTGAAGTGCTTCAGTTAAATATTCATATTTTTATTTGAATATTCATCTTCATGATTGAAAAATGAACTAATAGTTGTAATTCCGTTTTTTTTTGTTATTGTGATGCAATTGTGTGTTTAACGGTTTCGATATAGCTAATAGAAATTTATTTATATTGCAATGTTTGAACTGTTGTGTTGAAGGATGTTTAAAATGAACGTCACGAATAAAGAAAAAAAATTAGGGTTTTGCGACAAATGTCACTTCTAGTTGACCGGGACAACTGCAAAACTTGGCCGTGAAGAACCGGGAAATGGAAATCATCCGCCGAATCGCCACCCTGATAATTGAATTTTTAATTTCATTGAATTCCAAAATAACTAAAATTCAAAAGCCTTCGTATTATTTCTATAATTTTATTTAATATTATTTTTTTACTTTTAGGTTCGTTTCAATTTACGATTCATCTGAAAAGAATGATTCTAAAATTCATCGAAAATTTTATTGTTCAGATCCAGGGTGTTGTCAACCCAAAAAATAAATTTTTCCGAGAAAAATGTGTAAAGGTTCATTAGCGAAATATATTTTTCCAGTCGACGCCAATGCAGTCTTCATTACAAGATTGTCGTTCCTGATTAACTTTTAATTACCTTTAACGTAGGCACCATCGTTATTTGGATTCTGACCTCGTTCTAAAGTTAAATGATTTGTTTTCTACTTAATCTGATTTTGCTAATTAATTTCTCCTCAGGAAATGATAATATTCTTTATGATTTGCTGGAGAAAATATTTTTTACTGATTGTATAAAAAAATCTTCATTATCCTATTATCGAAATTCCTTATCAATCGATGTTTGTAAAATAATAATTTATATTTTATATGATAAGATGTTGAGTTATCACATAGAAATAAAGAGTAGGAACAATAATGTTCAAATTTGATTCCGAATTCTGAAAACTGTCTCCCATTCTTTAGAATAAGTTTCTGGCTTTTCTTGAAAGTTTGACGTTAATTTGAATTTTTGAAAAATGTTAAAATTTATAAAATTTTGAAAATTCTACCTGAAATTTCCTATAGAAGTTAATGGACTTTTTATAGTTGAAGATGGCTCATCATTTGCGTGATCTGTTTCATCGATCCCCATTGGTCCATAGGTGGTCGTTAAACTATCCATGTGTTTTTGAGTTGCAGTATCATAATGTTCAGTATATTCACTTTCTTGCTGAATTCCATCTTCACCTTAAAAAAGAATCTCAATGAAAATCCTCAAAGTACTTCACTTAGAAATTCCTAATGAAATTTGAAAGAATGCAATGTTTTTTTCAGGAAATAGAACAATATTTGATGATATTCTCAAAACATTCAATTATTTTATTTTATTTTCGTAATTATGTCATTTACCATCAACTTTATGATAACCATTCGTCATTAGCAATTTTGATTTGCTGAGGTTCCCTTCGATATTCTTTTCTTTAGTATCCTTCACATCAGATTCCTCAAGTGATGTGTTCTTTTTAATTGATGTATTTATTTCCTTTTTCTCTTTTGTGAGAGAATTTTCTAGAGTTATCAAGCTTCTTTTTGAATCTGCTTCCACACTTTCATCGACAGATTCTGATTTTTCAGTTTGTTCAGAATCTTCTCTGGGTGGAATTTTTTCTTCTTTCTCATCTTTACTCTGTAATTCATCCTCATTTTTCTTTCCATTCTGATCTTTTCCGTTCTGACAGGAAACTTTTGTCAATATTTTTTCACAATTATCTACCCTTTTGAATTCATCCTCCTTCATAGGGGTCTCTTCTGATTCCAAAGACTCTTTATTTTCAATAATAAAACGACCAATTTTCCGCTCCTCTTTTACATTTTCCTTTCCATTTTCCAAAATAGTATTAGGCTTCATGGAATGATCCAGAACCTCATGATCTTTCCCCTTACCTGTACTTTCAAATTGGATTGTTTTCAAATCTAGGAGATTTTTTCTAGACTCTGCAGTTTTGGGGACGACATTGCCAATCACGACTCTAATTTCCTGTTCAATTTCCTCGTCAGATTGAGCAGAACATTCGGAAAGGTCCGAAGTGTCTTCAGCATCTTGATCACCAATTAAAGCTCGGAATTCTGAACTTGCGTTTGGAACCAACATTGATACAGGTTCTGACCTGGCATGGATTTTTCTTTTTTGGAAAAGCCAATTTTCTTCCCAGGATTCGACAGGAGTCACAAGTTCCTGAATGAAATCTTCCAGACTTTCATCTGAAGAATCTTGAGATGCTGCAAAAGATAGAGATAATTAGTTTAAAAAATTAATGTTAATCCAGTATATTTAGATTTTATTATTGCAATTCATTGGGTAAGAATAAGGTTTTTGCCACCTTTAGGGTACTATATAGGAAGCTTAAATCTAAGTTTTTGACCATCGATCCATTGCAGGTTGTCCGCTATCTTGAATCAAGGGGTGATATATATTAGATGTTTTTTCGTATTTTGCTTATTTGTTGCTTGAAAATTAATGATATAAATTAAAAGAGGGTTGGAAATTTTGTTAGATCGAACATCTTTTTTGATTTCGGTGCCATCGCAAAACTTTTAAGACAAAAGTTGTAATTAACACGATCCTCTTCAATTTTTGTTTGAACTTTTTTTTTGGTAAGAGCAATTTTTCACTTTCCGTAGCGTCTGAAATTTGCGCGCCCCGTTTATGCGCGCATGATTTATATTGAGATTATCTTTTATTTATTTTGAATTTTTTTTTGTTTTTAAACTTAACTTTGATTATTTTTTATTGATACTTATTTCAATCATTTAATATTGTTCAATGTAATTTGATACGATTATTCATATGATTTCTCTTGTTTGCTGGAAGAATAATTTAAAAATTCTCAAAAATAAAGAATGAGAACATTTTTACAGGAATTCGATAACAGAACTTAATTACTAAAATTGTGAGATTCATGTTACAAACCTCACATTCTTTAATTTATGAATATGCAATCTGTAATGAAATTCCAACGTTCTTGATCACTTTGATTTTCTTTTTGTTTCACAAATTTACAAAAAATAATTACATTTCTTCAACAATTTCACGCTACTGTAAACATGCTGTTGATAGTATTAAAATATTGTTTGTATGGTTCAAAACATAATTAAACATTAAAAAACATAAGAATATCACATAGGGTTTGAACATAAATCTAAAAGAAATGTTTAAATAAAAAAACTCATGTGAAATGAAAACTTTGGGTCGAGAAATGTTTGATTTTTTTCCAAGGTAATGTAATAAAATTCGAAAATTTATTGAGGCATACATTTTTCGCTTTGAAGGTTATCCTTGCTGATTGACTGAACAAAAACTTTGATGATAGAACCATTATTGGCCAAATTATAAATCTTATGAAAAGAAAGAATTAAAATAACTACGAAAATTGCGCTTTGATTTCAAAAATCGTAGTTTCCAACTAACAAATTTTGCTGATATAGATTTATACTCAATGCTGTTAATTTAACTCACTTCTGAAAATATAATAACAAGTTAGTTAAATAAACAATATAAAATAATAATCTCATTCAGTATAAATTCAGTATAAATAGAGCTCAATAAATTATCGAATTTTTTTCCTCACAGTGAAAAAAAATCCAAAACTTTTCTACTCAAAAGTTTTCAAATCGCGTGAGTTATTTTATAAGTTTTCTTGAGAAAAATTTTGTATTTAATTAATAATTTATTATTTTAAAACCCTTCAAAATGTGTTATTATATTCTGAACTTGCAAACAATGTTTCTGCGTCTTGAATATTATCAACATCATATCAATAGAAGCGTAAAATTGGTGAAAAGATATAACTCAAAGTTCAGCAACACATAATTTTTTCAAAAAAAATTCAGATAAATATAGTAAAATAAGATGCATGACTTTCGAAATTCGTCGGTACATTATTATGATAAACAAAATAATTTTCATAGATTTACGCGATATGACAACAGTCGAGTTGGAAAAGTATCGATATTTTTTCATAATAATCAAAGTAATTCAAAAAATGTATTGAGCTATAAAATTTTACTTCACCGACAGTAAATCCTTACTGATAAACTGAAACAAGAACTTTCGTAAATGAATCAATTTTAGTGAAATTATAGAATTTCAAAAAAATAAATCGTAAATATGACTGACAGATTTACACGTGGATTTCAGAAAATTAAAGTTTCCAAAAATTATTTTTGGTGAATCAAGATTAATACAAAATGTTGTTTATTCTACTATCTTGTTATAAAAAAAATGAAGGACAAAATACTGATGCAACGTTGAAATTTTTAGGCATGTTTACAGTATCGTGAAATTCCTGAAGAAATATAACGATTTTTTGTAAATTTGTGGAACAAAAAAACCTCAAACTGATCAAGAATCTTCAAAATTCATTAAAGATTGCATATTCATAAATTAGAGATTCTGAGGTTTGTAACATGAATCTCACAATTTTAGTAATAAAGTTTTGTTACCGAATTCCTGTAAAAATTTTCTCATTCTCTATTTTTGAGAATTTTCATTTATTCTTCCATCGAAAAAGAGAAATCATATAAATAATTGTATAAAACTATGTTAAACAGTAATACATAATTGAAATGCCAATAAAAAATAATCAGAGTTAAGTTTGAAAAGAAGACAAATTCAAAATAAAACTAACAAATAAAAGATAATTGCAATATAATTCATGCACACAAAAAATAGTCAAAATTATATTTAATTCATAAAAATACAAAGAAAGAGAAAGAATGTTGAACTCCGTTCCATCAACGAAACTTAAAATAATGTAGTATGACACAGCCCTCGCAATCCAGCACTACCAACTACCAAGTGACAGTGCGTGCAACTTTCAGACGCTACGGAAAGTAAAAAATTGCGCTCACAAAAAAAAGTTGTAAACAAAAATTGAAGAGGATCGTGTGAATTACAACTTTCGATTTAAAAGTTTTGCGATAGCATCGAAATCAGAAAAGATATTCGATTCAAAAAAATTTTCAACCCTTTTTTTATTTGTATAATCAAGTTTTAAGCAACAAATAAACAAAATAAGGGAAAACATCTAATATATCAATTTATAAAACTCATTTTTCTCATGAAAAAGGGAATGAGGCTTCCTATATGGTACCCTAAAGATGGCACAACAAATTTATCTTACCGAATGAATTGCAATAATACATATAGGAATCCGATCAAATACACTGTGGACTATTTACTTCTTCTTTGATGTGATTTATTAATGTAACAAAGAACACTTACGATCAAGAATGTCGATCCCAAATTCTGGAAATGGAACTCGTCGACTGTTTCGAAAATCGAGGCCATTTTTATCTTCATGATAAAGCTCTTCATCGGTTGTATAGGCCGTTGTCACTTCTTCTATTCTTTCTTCTATCTGGAAAAAATTCAATTTTCAATTTTTCGAGAAATAGTGAAATGAAGATTAAACGTCTTTGAGCTCTGTCTGCTCAAATTTGTTCAACTCAAGACCATTCAACAGGCGTGGAACTACCTAAGAGGCAACATGGGTACTGTCCCGGGGCGGAAAATTTCCAAGGGCGCCAAACTTTGGACCGAAAAAAATAAAGAAAGAAAAATAAAAAATGAAAAAAAAAATAGTGATGAAAATACAGTCTCTGAGAATTAAGAACTTTTTCTAAAGACTAGATTCATATACAATAAATATATCACCGTGATGAAATATTAAATAAATTGCTCCGGTTTTATGGTCAGTTCGAAAAAAGGCCTCTGCGGATGGGATTTCGAACCCAGGAAACAAAAATCCATTCAATTGCATTGAATGGGTTTTGAAGGTTTCTGAATTGCGTAGTATCTGTCACTGGAATTCCAGAGAAGAATTTTACTCGTTATTATTTTTTGGTCTGACCTACAGGCCGCAAAAGCAATTACTCCCTATAGAAGTCGAATAGAAACAGGAATCCAGTGACCTTGTACATTATTTCTTCAAATTTGAGGCCCGGCCTACCCACCTTTTTCCTGGGGTAGGCCTTTTTTGTCCCCCCACCCCCTGCCAACAGCCTAGAGCCTACCCACCTTTTTATGGACAATCTCATGCCTGGTCTAACCTCAAAAAACTTTCATGCAAAAAGAGGAAAGCCCATTCAATATGACTGCCTGAAATGGTCATTGCACTATATGGCAGATTCAAAACTGTTCAAGAAAATGACCGATAGACATAGGAGCAACCCGCTTCAGTTATCAATTAATGAATCTGCAAATGACAGATACGCAATTCACACAGACGTCATTTCAATGGATTCTTTTTTCCTGGGAAGATAAGTGTGGAGTCTCTAGGGTTTAATAGATTAAGATTTCACTAACAAGATATATTTTATTTTCCAGAAGATATGAATAAACAAGAGGAAAAATGGAAAGATATAAGAAATTAGAGGACACTGCAAGTCAGGGTTCCAAATATTTCAATGACCTCCACTTTTTCTAGTCCACATTCATCGAGAATTTCCTTCGCGAGATTGAGTCGAGCATCTTTGGAGGAAAATGTAATTGCGGTGAGTCAGTACAGTTAAAAGAACGTTACTTTACCAATGCAACAATGTAACTTCCATTCCCATAGCTTGTTATCTTTGAGACTGATTTCCAGTTCCTAACTATTCTAGAATTACTTCAGACCCAGAGTTGTACAAAAAATTAGACTTGCAAATACGAGGAAACACTAATTGCATGGAACTTCAGAAAGAAATTTGATTTGACCTGAGTTTAATCAAGTTGCGAAGGTTCTAATTTGATATTCAAGCAACTTAAAAATTGAAGATCCGTCATTCCCAAATCATCTATATATGTGTAAAAGTCCTCGATGTTAAAATTAATTGAATTGATATGTTGTGATGACGAATCTGCTTGATATCGACATTTACCGACATAGATATCATTGGAGGCTGGAGGATTCGTTTCCATGTTGAATTTAGGAGATTCTATAGATACATATTTATTTTAAACTATTATAATGTTTTTCTGAAATTCTAGATGTCCAAGCTCAACTGCCGGAAATATTATTCATTTTTTTTACTATAAATATTATATATTTGTGATTTTATTGCTTCACAAATGGTTACCCACAAAAATGTTGAATTTGAAAATTTTAATCTTCTATATTCAAAATTACAAGTTGAATTAGGACGCTTTTAATTCAAGTATATAAAAATTGGAACCTTTCCTGCTTCAAATTTGGTGAGTTCAATTAGAAATTTTGTTATTTGGTATATTTTATGCAAATATTATCGCTTTTTTATTAAATGAAAGTATTTAACAAAGCAGTTGACTTTTTACCGGAAAACATTACAATTCAATAAAGTAGAATTATTTTTAGAAAAAAGGTAAATTATCCAAAAAGAACTTGATTTTCACATAAGAAAGATAAATATCTCAATACATATGTGAATTTTCAACTTAATCATCAATTTTCCAATTAAAATGAGGATCATGAGAAAAGTTGAATTTTCAACCAAAAAGATTTGATTCTGAAAAAAAATTAATTCAAAATCAAAGAGTTTGGATTTTCTACCAGAAATAATGACTACTTAGCAAAAAGTTGGATTTGTAAATAAATAGTAGAATTTGTTAGTTGATCATTTAGGAATTTCTTGAATTTGGAAATATTATAAAATTGGCATTTATGTATATATTTTCCTTTTTTTCGAGGAATTTTCCAATTTGTGCTTTTTATGCTCTCGGGAATTTGATTCAAAATAGTTGACTTTTTTAGCGGGACATATTACAATTCAACAAAGCAGTATTATTCTTTGAAGAAAGGTTAATTTATACACAAAGGAGTTGATTTTCACATAAGAAAGATAAATATCTCAATATGTGAATTTTTAACCTAATCGTCAATTTTTCAATTAAAAAGAGGATCATGAGAAAAGTTGAATTTTTAACCAGAAAAATTAGATTTTGGAAAAAAAATCAATTCAAAATCAAGGAATTTGGATTTTCTACCAGAAGTAACGACTTCTCAGCAAAAAAGGTGGATTTGTAAATAAAAAGTAGAATTCGGAATTTCATCATTTGTGAATTTCTTCAATTTGGGAATATTATAAAATTGACATATATCTTTTTTTGGCAAATTTCAAAGTTCGAAAATTTTATTAACGAAGTAGTTGACTTTTTTACAAATATTACAATTCGATAAAGTAATATTATTTTTCGAAAAAAGATAATTTATCCACAAAGGAGTTTTTTTTTCACATAAGAAAAATAAATATCTCTATACGTGAATTTTCCACTTAATCATCAATGTTTCCATTAGTTCAACTGAAAATGTAACTGTTTCATTTTTTGTGAAAAATTGATGTTTTTTAGTTCGAAATTCGCCATTTCGGTGAAAATCCAAGTTATACAGTCAAACATTTTTTATTTTAGTCGAAAATTTATCTAGTTGGAAACTTTCATGTTTGGTTTAAAATAATTTTCCAAGCAAAAAATGTCACCATTCTATTTCGTTTCGAAAATTTTCATTTTTATGTTTCGAATTTCAACCAGAATGTTGATCATTTCAGTTGTCTGGTTTAAAATTCAACTACTTCAGTTAACCATTCACAATCTCAGTTGATTCTTCATCATTTTGTGTAAAGAATTCAATAATTTATTTGAAAGTTAGTTTTTTTTATTTGTTGAAATTTTTTTTCGTCGAAAGTTAGTTTTTTTGTTATAAGTAAGTTTTTTTGAACTGAAAATTTTACTTATTCCAATTGAAACTTCTATAGTTTTAGTTAAAAATTCATTTGTTTAGTTGAACATGCATTTTTTTCAATATAAAATTTGAGTACTCAAATTTCCGTCGACAATTTATCTCTTTCAGTAAAAGCTGATGTATTTGTTTGAAAACTTAACCCCTTCAGTTTAGGATTCTTTTTCTTAGTATAAAGAACTTATGCTTGGTTTTGTTAAAACATTATATTTTTTCTTAGAAAATGATTCTTCCTATTTGGAAATTAATCTTCTCGTTTCAATATTCACCTTCATGGTTGGAAATTGAAGTGTTCCAGTTAGATATTTATCTTTTTAGTTGGAAATCCATCTTCTTGTATTGAAATTTAACTGTTCTAGTTGACGATTCATTATGTTCTTTGAAAATAATTCACACTGGTTGTAAAATAAACCATTTTGTTGGGAATCTGTTTCTTTTTGTTGTCGTAAATTGATTTTCTCAATTGTAAGTTTAACTGTTCCAATTTTTGTAAGAAAATAATATTTTTTGTTGAAAATTAGAGTATTCTTTCCAAAATTGATTTATTTTGCAATGTTTGATTGTTCGAACTGTCCAACTTCGATGACTGTGGATTAGACGAAGTTGACAAAAAAAAATCATGACTTTTCATAATTACCGTGAGAGACAGTGGTTGCGAATGATTGAGATGTTGTTTGTCTCGAGTGGCACAACAGTCACTACTGCATTCGTCCTGAGAAAGTGGCTCCAAACTGCTACCATCTTCTTGTCCTTTATCAAGGCCAGTTTCAATTTCGCCTTCAATCAAGGAAAGAAAGTCGTTTAATTCACCTATTGTGTTTGTGCTATCAGAATCGGTTTGTTCATGTTTATGGAAATTCGGTTAGCATTGATAAATTCAACTATGGGTATGATTTACATTCGCATTTAAGGACTTACTATTGGTAGGCCTGGTCGAGGACTTAACGTGAAGGACGTTGCTGTTTCCGTCTACGTATTCATTCTGGAACTTTTCTATCACCTAGACCAATTTTAAAATTACAATTTGCTAATTTGAAAAATTCTTTGAAAATATTATATATGAAAATTGCAGAAGATTTTAAAAAATTTTAAAATTTGTAGGATCGCACCGTGGGGCAAAAAAACATCCGTGGACAAATTGATTTTCAGAAGAAAATTTCTGAAAATGCTGTTAATTTTTTTTCTATTAAAAATAAAAAAATTGTGTTAATTTATTTGTGAAATGTATCGGTTTTCAATGAATACTTGGATTCATTGGAGCAGTATAGAAAACAAGAGACAACAATCGAAAGAAAATGTCTAAGAGCAACTCTAATATTTCAAAATTAATTTTTTATGTTTTAAACAAAAAAGTGAACTAAAATCATTTCGCGAGGATAGGCTGAAATGGTTACTTCATTCGCACTGAATTTGAACCATCTATGAACGAAAAAGGTTTTCTGGTTAAATTTATTGAAGTTAATAAATAATTCTTTGTTTAAGAAAAAAGTTTTATAAACAATAATTCATATAAGATTATTATGATGAGATGAATAAAGTTTTTTCTACGCAATCAATCATATACGTATTGTTTATAACTGACTTCTAGAGATTGTAAACAAATTTCGTTGACAGTAAATAATTTTTATTTCAAACAGCACGCGCCTTGAGCAAATTTTATCTTGCTATTTTTTTATGCTATTAAATTCTGGTTTTTCACGTAATCAAAAACCAGTTATTTATCAATCACTTCTTGCTATAAATCGATAAAAATTTTTGAATGAAAACAAGTGATTAATAAAGCATTATTTCAATATATTTTTGCATTTTAAGTTTGTTTTTCAGCGTAACTTACTATTACTACAAATTTATACACTTTTGTCTGATACTTCGATAACAATCGACTATTCCTATTGTTATTGATCATTTAACTAACTTAGCCGTACAAGGTGCATAATATGTATAAGATTTGAACAAATATTTCACATATGTGGAAATATTATTGAGAAAATAAAGTTAATTCTAATAAAACTCTTTCTGTGTTAATCATATCGCCGATACCGCATATGTGATATATTTACATGCATTGTTAATAACATTCAAAAAAGTAGATCGTCATCGAAGTATCCAGAAAAGGTTAAGCATTTGTTATTAGGAATTGATTGCGCTTAATGAACAAAGTTTTAATGCCACATAATAGATACATTATGCATTTGTTCATTAAGTTTGTTTAAATAATAATCAAATTTTATCGCTTCATAGCAAGAAGTCATTGCTAACCCAGTGGGCACTGGGAAATAACCGTCTGTTAATTTCGTATAAGAGCGGAATTCCATTTATGAAAAAATTGTAGAATCAAATTTGTTTGAACAATTGTTGTTTAAAATGACAATTATTTATCGTCATCGATATTTCCAAAAAATGTAGAACTTCAAAATTTAGAAAAATATACAAATTCACAATTAGTTGCATCGAAAGAATTAAGCTCGTACGTCCAAAAATATCCAAGTAGTCAATTTGTTAATCAAGGTTGCTTAAACAATTATCAATTTTCATCGGATGACCGGATATAGTACCTAGGTTTGATTGTCATGTAATATGTGACTGATTTCGTTCTAGAAACTCTATCTATTCTATCATAAATATCTGGAATGGATAATTGTTTGGTCATCTTTTCCGGATAATCATTTAGAATTTTCAAGGCAGTCTTGAATGAATCCAAGTATTTCTTGAAAACCGGTACATTTAGAAATTTGTTATTTTTTTTTATTTTTGTCATTAGATAAAAAATAATTTAAAGAAATCTTGATAATCGGTTATTACAGTTCCAATTAGAATTTTATAGGGTTCCATTGCAAACAAAATGTTTAATCACATAACAATTGTCTTCTGGAAATCAATCTTCACTACGAATGTAATTTTTGTCTTACTGGATCAGGAATTCAAAATGAGAATTTTTTAATATTTCTGAATTTTTGAATCTGATCTCTTTTTTTGGTTCATGGAGATTTAAAAATTGTTGTTTTGAGGATTGTTTCAAATTTTACCTTGTTAAGTATGGCAGTTGCGAGAAGGTCTTCGTAACTTTGATCTGACACACTCAGCTCTTTTTCTCTTCCGGTTTCGGAACTTCTCAATCCTGGCAATTTTCTTGCTTCCTCCACGGCACGTTCGACGAGCTCTTTAAGTGCCGTGTGAGCCATATTTGTAGTACTTGTTGCAGTTTTGTCTAGAAAAGAAAAAAAATGGATTCAATTTCATATTTGATAAATTTTGTGAATCGGATGTTGTTTAATTTCTTATATATTTGTTATTGCGTTTTCTCATTGTGCTTTTGGAAGAACTACCTAATACAATAATATTTTTTTTTCTTTAAAGAAAAAAAAATTACAGTAACTATATTTATAAACTTTTTGATAAAATGATACATTTTTGGATTTCGTCGATCTCGTGGGTTCTTTTGTCATCAAATAATTTTGAAATCGACTCCGAAATATAACTTGTAAGCACAGAAAAATAATATAAACGTTTATTATTGTTAATTTTATTTAAAATATCATAAACAAATATTATATTTAGAATTTCCTAACGAATTCCTATTTACTAAATCATGTTGCAGGTAACTCAATGGTAATGTAACACCGTGAAAAAGTTTTACAAACTCTTGATTGTTATGATGGTTAATTAAAAATTATTATATTAATATTACGATATGTCTATATTATGCCTGAATAAGTGGTTCCTTTGAATTTTAATTTTTTGTATACATCTTCATAGTAGTAATTATAGTTACGATAGTAGAATTTATAGAATAGATTTTTTACAAACTTTTGTTTTATTAGTAGATAATAATAAAACATACACATTTCATCTTTAATTGATTACCCATGAAAATGAGTGGTTTCTTCTCAATATACTTAGTTTACAGGTTTGTCAGCTGATCAGGCATAAAATAGATATAGATTACTATTAATTTAATAATTTGT
This sequence comes from Neuroterus valhalla, assembly GCA_011762715.2. NCBI lineage: Eukaryota > Metazoa > Arthropoda > Insecta > Hymenoptera > Cynipidae > Neuroterus > Neuroterus valhalla. The sequence goes on along the minus strand of WSXT02182556.1, from coordinate 28,722 downwards.
TATAACAATAACCATTGAGAGTTTTTAGAACACTTTCTTGGTGTAGCATTGCCATTAGGTTATCCTTTACATGATTGAATAGGAAAAAAGTGGAGTCCGTTGAAAAATTCTAGAATCCATTTTTATTGTTTATGATATCGATAAAAACAATACGAATTGCGAGTTGTTGACGAACTTTCTTAGTTTAAAATTTTACCTGCAACATCATTCAGAAGGAAAACAAAAGAAATATTCCCGTTGAAAAAGGAGAAATTTAATATTTGTTTATAATATTCTTATTACTAATATTTAACATTTACATTTCTCTATGCCTAAAAATATTAGTTTGAAAATGGCACATAACCCAGTGGGCACGAATGTCCAAAGACGTTTTTAGGACGTATTTGGAACATTAGACGTTTTTGGTACGTTTTTTTGCCAGACTAAGGACGTTGTTTTGGACATCCTTAAAACGTCTTTAGAAAGTTACGTACTAAAAACGTTTTA
>WSXT02182556.1:0-28136 GCA_011762715.2 Neuroterus valhalla | reverse complement strand
GAAATGTCCTAAGTCAGGTCAAATAACGTTCTAAAAACATGCAATGATCCAAAGACGTGGTTAGGACGTATTTGGAATATTAGACGTTTTTGGAACGTTTTTTTGCCGGACATAGGACGTCGTTTTGGACATTATTGAAACGTCATTAAAAGTTTACGTCCTAAAAACGTTTTCAGGACGTGTTAGAAACGTCCTAAGTTAGGCCAAATAACATCCTGAAGACATACAATGTTCCAAAGACGTTTTTATGACGTATTTGGAACATTAGACGTTTTTGGTGCGTTTTCTTGCCTGACTTAAGACGTTGTTTTGGACATTCTTAAAACGTATCGTAAACTTCAAGTCCTAGAAACGTTTTTAGGATGTTCTAGAAACGTCATTAAATTTCTTGCCCTCTGGGAAGTATTGAAAAAATAAAAAAATGTGATTGATTGTCAAAATGCTTATAAATTTAGCTACTGCTAATTTATGTTCATCTTTTATACGGACTCCAGTGGGCGCGAATGTCCAAAGACGTTTTAAGGACGTTCTAAAAACGTCCCAAGTCAGGCCAAATAACGTCCTGAAAACACACAATGTTCCAAAGACGTTTTTAGGACGTATTTGGAACATTAAACGTTTTTGGAACATTTCTTTGCCTGTTTTTGTACGTTGTTTTGGACATTCTCAAAACGTCTTCTAAAGTTTACGTCCTAAAAACGTTTTTAGGACGTTCTAGAAACGTCCTAAGTTAGGCCAAATAACGTCCTGAAGACATACAATGTTCCAAAGACGTTTTTATGACGTATTTGGAACATTAGACGTTTTTGGTGCGTTTTCTTGCCTGACTTAAGACGTTGTTTTGGACATTCTTAAAACGTATCGTAAACTTCAAGTCCTAGAAACGTTTTTAGGATGTTCTAGAAACGTCATTAAATTTCTTGCCCTCTGGGAAGTATTGAAAAAATAAAAAAATGTGATTGATTGTCAAAATGCTTATAAATTTAGCTACTGCTAATTTATGTTCATCTTTTATACGGACTCCAGTGGGCGCGAATGTCCAAAGACGTTTTAAGGACGTTCTAAAAACGTCCCAAGTCAGGCCAAATAACGTCCTGAAAACACACAATGTTCCAAAGACGTTTTTAGGACGTATTTGGAACATTAAACGTTTTTGGAACATTTCTTTGCCTGTTTTTGTACGTTGTTTTGGACATTCTCAAAACGTCTTCTAAAGTTTACGTCCTAAAAACGTTTTTAGGACGTTCTAGAAACGTCTTTTAATTTCTTGCCCTCTGGGAAGTAACCACAAAATAAAAAAATGTGATTGATTATCTAAATGCTCATAAATTTAGCTACTGCTAATTTTTGTTCATCTTTTATATAGACCCCAGTGGGCGCAAATGTCCAAAGACGTTTTTGGGACGTTCTAAAAACGTCCTAAGTCAGGCCAAATAACGTCCTTAAATCATACAATGTTCCAAAGACGTTTTTAGGACGTATTTGGAACATTAAACGTTTTTGGGACGTTTCGTTGCCTATTCTAGGACGTTGTTTTGGACTTTCTCAAAACGTCTTCTAAAGTTCACGTCCTGAAAACGTTTGTAGGACGTTCTAGAAACGTCCTTATCCATACCAAATAACGTCCTAAAAACATACAATATTCCGAAGACATCCTTAGGAAGTATTTGGAACATTAAACGTTTTTGGAACGTTTTTTTTGCCTGACTTAGGGCGTTGTTTTAGACATTCTCAAAAAGTCTTGTCAACTTTACGTTCAAGAACGTTTTTAGGACGTTCTAGAAACGTCTTTAAATTTCTTGCCCACTGGGTACATTATATCTGTGGGTGATTTTGGCATTTTCAGTTGAATCTTAAACGAAATACTTTTTCTTCTTCATTCTGATTCATAACGATTCAATTTTGCTTTTTCATAAAATAAGAAAAATATAATTGGTGAAATATTTAATTTTATGTTCTAGTTGTTCAAACAATCAAGTACACGAAGAAAAATCAGAAAATCAGACATCGTGACAGTTAATTTCCTATCCAATCAATAATTCTTGGCATCCCAACTCGTTAAATTGAATTCTTTCTTGTCTAGGCTCACTGGCAATACAAGTCATTAGATCAAAATTGAAAGTCTTCCTTCCACATTTAATTATTGAACTCTGAATATTTTCAAATCAACCTGATGAAAAATGAATCACCTCTCCAATTTTCTCTTACAAACTTGCAGTCTTCTATCCTTTGACCATTATCTTAAAAAGGCCTGATTACGACTTCACGGGCACTTAGTTAAACAAGCGTCAAACGACCATGAAAGGTAAAATAAGAAAAGTCTAGGGAGAATATATCCGCGATCGTCAGAGCAGGAATTGTTAGCCGCACTTTCTTCCAACGAGTGCCAACTTGCCGATTATGGGAAACGTGACATCGCTACTGATAATTCACTAGTAATTTCTCTTTCACGTAAACAATTTTTTTCCACTAGGCTGCCAGCTTGGTGAAATTCAATAGGTTCAAGATTATCTGCAGTTCGATTGGAAAAATCAAGGAAATATCAGGGTGGCGACATGACCGGGAAACCGGGAAATGACCGAGAATTAAATTAAAAAACTGGGAATTTACTTGACTCAAACTGGACTTTCAAAAATTCTACCGAAAAAATACGAGAAATGACCGCTTTCTTTTCATGAATCAAAAAAAGATCTTATCATTTGATGCAGAGAATGTAACGTTCCTTTAATCATATTCTCAAAATATTTAAATACATATTTACTTTATGAGAGGAAGAATTTGCATTTTTATACATTATGAGAGGAACGCGTTTTGCAAATTTTTTGCTCTTTGAGATTTTTTTAGCTGAGTCAGAGTTGATATTCGAGTTGATGATAGCCCAAACATACAGAAAGAATTATTATCTAAATTTTTTCAAAACAATGTATTGATCACGTTTTATCTGCTTTTCCTCATTTATTTGACTTGGGACACAGAATCGCAGAAAATAATTATATTTCTTATTTCAGGGCAGGGCAGGGAGTTTCAGTGAGGAAGTATAATTTCATTTGAGACAGGGAATTTTTCACTTGGAACGAGAACTATTCAAACTAATTATAATCCGGATTTAGAAGAGAGAATTAAAAAAAAATCGTTCCTCCAATTCCAAATTCGTTACAATTTTCTCTCTTCTTAATTTTATATGAAGAAAGTATTTCAAGCAGTCTTGAGAATGGAAGTAGTATTCCGGAAAATAAATATTTCTGAATTACGATAAAAAACTTGTTTGTTAAGAGTTAAATTTTCATATCCATATTAATCCTTTTTTGGTCAAAACTTAAGGATTTAGTTGAACCTTGATTTTTGAATGCGAAAATGAAACTATTTCTCTCAAAATTTATGTACTTTGTGAAAACTTCGCCTTTTTAGTAGAAAATTATTGTTTATGGTTAGAAATCAATTTTTCTCGCATAAAAAACATCTATTCCGTTTGGAGATTGATCATTTTACCAGAAAATTCATCAGTTTGCTTAAAAATCAATTTCTTCAACTGAAAACTTAACTGTTTCATTCTTAGTAGAAAATTGATCTTTTCTATTCAAAAATTCAGCAATTCGGTGAAATTTGGTCTTTTTGAATAAAAAGTTCAATTATTTCGTTAAAACTTCACATTTTTTGTTGAAAAAAAAAATTTTTTTTTTGCTATAAAATTATCTCTTCCTTCGGAAGTTATATTCTTCTTCAATATTCTTCTTTACGGTTAACAATTAAAGTTGAACATTTTAATATCTTTCATTTTGTCGTATATTCATCCTGTTGGAAACTCTTATGTTTGGTTATTCGGAAACTTTTATTTTTATAGTTTAAATTTCATCCATTTTGTTGAAAAGTTGAATGTTATGGTTGAAAATTGATTTTTTGTCAAAAATTGAACTATTCTAGTTAAAGGTTCATCATTCCCGTTGAAAATTCGTCTTTCCGATATGAAATTCAACTAGTTCACTCAAACATTTACAATTTCATTTGATTCTTCATCATTTTGTGTAAAAGTGTAATAATTTGTTTGAATATTAGTTTTTTTTTGTTTGTTGGAAGCTTTTTTTGTTGAAAGTTAGTTTTTTGTGTTATAAGTATAATTTTTTAAACTGAAAATTCAACTCCAATTGAAAATTTCATTGTTTTAGTTGAAAATTCATTTGTTTAGTCAGACATCCATTTCTTCAAATTTGAATATTCAAATTTTCGTTGACAATTTATCTTTTTCAGTAAAAGTTAATTTACCTGTTTGAAAAATCAACCCCTTCAGTTGAAGATTCTTTTTTTTTAGTACAAAACACTTATTCTTGGTTTGAAATTGGTTCTTTAGAATAAAAATGTTTCTGTTCAATTTTTACTCAAAAGTAATTATTTGTTGAGTTCGAAATTCGACTATTTTGTTAGAACATAGTATTTTTTCTTGGAAAATTATTCCTCCTATTTGAAAATTGATCTTCTTCTTCGAATATTCACCTTCATGGTTAAAAATGTAAGTGCTCCAGTTGAATATTCATCTTTTTAGTTGAAAATCCATCTTCTTGGTTTGAAATTTAACTGTTCTGGTTGAAAATTCATAATGTTATTTGAAAATTCATCAAGTTGGTTGAAAAATGTAATATTTGGTTGGAAATCCGTTTTTTTTATTATCGTAAATTGATTCTTTTTTAATTGTAAGTTTGACTGTTCCAATTTTTGTTAAAGCAAATGATATTCTAGTTTTGACCGGGAAAATTGAAAAACTTACTTATATAAAAGTCGCGTGTCACAATGTTTGTCGCCACTTAACTCCGAAACTACTTCACCGATCTTGATGGAAGTTTTTATAATGTGTGTGATTTGGTCCAACGTAATGGGTGGGATATTTTTTATCTCAATTATTGACCTCAATATTTTTTAAATGAAAATTAAATGTTCATTATGAGACAAAGAGTTAAAATTATTTGTTAGTTCCATGAGATTCTAACAGATGGCGGTGGAAAATAGTTTATTGACCGACACATTAACAGTCCACGTTATCTAGGGTGGGTGAGCAACCGATAGATGGCATCCTCTTTCAATTTCTTGATACAACAATCTATTTCACGTCACATGTGTTTTCACAAAAAGTTAAATTTTAGAGTAAAGTTCGTAGAGTTTAATTACAATTCATTTAAATACATGGTTGTAGGTTCAAGAGTGTTTAATTCTAAAACTTGAAACTTGTACATTTTCAAATATTTCCAATTCTAGAGTGGCACGCCCTTCTATCCAAAAGTCAACTTTTTAGACCAGTTTGTATTATTCCACTTTCTAATTTGTTCAAACGCTTCAACTCCATATAATATCAAAAATCAGGCGGTTATAAAAAGTTGTTAGTCGTAAATTGTTATGAAATTTAAAAGTTCGATTTGAAATATAAATGATTGAATCTTGCGTGTTTCAATAATTAAATTCGTTTAGGTTTGGCAATTTGGGACTTAGTAGATTAAAATACTATTTTTGATAAATCAAGATAAGTTAAAAGTTTTGCCATGTGAAGATTGAAGTAGAAAAATAACGATGAGGTTTCCCATGATAAGAAATCGAGGATTATGATTCTTCGAGGAGAGAATACGAAATTCCTGAGAGTTATAAAAATTGAGTAATTTTTGAGGTGCCTGATTCATAAATCATCTATCTTTGATCATCAAACGCGAATCCAGATTTATGTCGTCGGGATGTAGCTACTGGTTCATGCTGAACTATTTTCGATGTGAAAAGATCAAACATGTTAATCACATCATCGCGAAAGTTTCGATCGAGTATACCAACTACCAACAACATAAGATTAGATCCGGTCGAACCAGAAGGAAACTTGGACAATTCATGTACTTCATATAGCTTTCTAATAGTGATTTTCCAGGAGGTGAGGGTCACCTGATGACCTTTTTATTTGAAGATTTTAGCAAAGATGATCCTGAGCGATATAGTCAATTTCACATTTTTCAAAAAGACAAATTTTGAACCAGGAAATAAAATTTTTAACAAATTATTTTACTTCTCCACCAAAAATAGTCAGATTTTCAACAAAAAAATTGAATTTTGAACCAAGAGTCAGATTATTAACCAACAAACGTTGCATCAGATAAGGTGGAAATATTTTAGCATAATTATTGATTCTTCAAGCCAAAGGAACGAATTTCCTATAAAAAAATTAAATCTTTTTCCAGAAATTATAAATTCTCAACAAATGGGTTGATTTCCAACCAAATGTTTTATTTTTTACAGCGATAGTTGAATTTGAACCCAAAAACACGAATTGCGAACGAAACAATTTATTTTTAAACTAATTTTTAAAGATAACTTGTCAATTCTGTTCCTTATCGAGTTTAATTTTTAAGCAAAAAACGAATAAATTTCTACTTTACTACATGAATTTACAAACCAAAAATACGAAGTTCGAATAAAAAAATAAGAATTTCCAACAAAAAATATAATTTACAACAAATATTTTAATTCTCTATAAAAATAACAGCATTTTGAAGAAGAGAGTTGAATATTCAACGAACAGTCAGATTTTTAACCAAGAAAGGTTTTACCAGTCGAGAAGAAAAAAATTTTCAACCAATTAGTTAATTTTTTAAACCGAAAAAACGAATATGCTGCAAAATAGTTGAATCTTTTTCTCAAAAATATAAATTTCCAACAAATAAGATTATTTTCAACCAAATTGTTTATTTTTTACCAAAAAGACGGAGTTTGAAAAAAATGAGAATTTCCAACAAAAAATATAATTGTTAACAAATATTTTAATTCTCTATCAAAATGACCGCATTTTTAACAAAAGAGTTGAATTTTCAACAAGCAGTCGGATTTTTAACCAAGAAAGGTTTTACCAGTCATTTTGTACCCAAATAGTTGAATTTTCAACTCAAAAAGACGAATTTACATCAAAACAATTTATTTTTCACTTAATTTTCAGAGATAACCTTTAATCCTGTATCTGATCGAGTTTAATTCCTAACCAAAAAAGATTAAATCCCTACCATAATCGATGAATGTTCAAACCAAAATAACAAAGTTTAAATGGAAAAATAAGGATTTCAAACAAAAAATATAATTTCCAACAATTATTTCAATTTTCTATCAAAATAACAACATTTTGAACAAAAGAGAGGTGCATTTTCAACTTACATTCTGATTTTTACCCAGTAAAGGTTTTATCAGTCGAGAAATTTTTTTTTAACCAAATTATTAATTTTCAAAGCCGAAAAAACATTTTTTCTGTGAAACAGTTGGGGGTTTTCCCCAAAAATATGAATTCTCAATGGATAGGTTGATTTTCAACCAAATTTTTATTTTTAACAGAAAATGTTGAACTTTGAACCCAAAAAGACGAATTCCCAGCAAAACAATTTATTTTTCAACTACTTGGAAGTTTCAATATGTTAGCACAGATGATCCTGAGCAATTTAGTCAATTCCAAAATTTTCAAAGATAACTTGTCAATTCTGTTCCTCAGCGATGTTCATTTTTAATCCAAAAATATTAAATTTCTTCCATAATCCATGAATGTTCAAACCAAAAGAACGAACTTAAAATGTAAAAATATGAATTTCCAACAAAAAATATATTTTTGAAGAAATATTTAAATTCTTTATCAAAATAACAGCATTTTTATGGAAAGGGTTGAATATTCAACGAACAGTCAGATTTTCAACCAAGAAAGGTTTTACCAGTCGAGAAAAAATTTTTTTTACAACCAAGTTATTTATTTTTCAAGCCGAAAAACGAATTTTCTGTAAAACAGTTGGGTCTTTTCCCCAAAAATATGAATTCTCAATGAATAGGTTGATTTCCAACCACATTTTTTATTTCTAACAAAATGGTTGAATTTTCAACGCAAAAAGACGAATTCCCAGCAAAACAATTTATTTCTCAACTACTTGGAAGTCCAAGATGTTATCAGAGACGATCCTAAGCGATTTAGTCAATTGCACAATTTTCGGAGATAACTTATCAATGCTGTTCCTTATCGAGTTTCATTTTTTAGCAAAAAGAATTAAATTTCTACTAAATTCCTGAATTTTCAAACCAAAAAGACAAAGTTTAAACAAAAAATATAATTTTCAACAAAACGTTTCAAGAAAGGTTCTATCCGTTGATAAGGAACAAATTTCCAACCAAATTATTGACTTTTCAAGCCAAAAGTACGAATTTCCTACGAAACACCGGGATCTTTAGCCAAAAAAAAAGGAACTGGCATTAAAAAAGTTATTTTCCAACTACATTTTTTATTTATCACTAAAATAGTTGGAATTCATCAACCACTTTACTAACTCAACCACTAAAAAAAAGAAATGTTACAAACAAATGTTCAAATTTTCAACCGAAAATATAATAGTATACTCTTCAACCAAAAAGAATGAATTTTCAAACAAGAATAATTGGTTTTTTCTTATATGGTTCTGTCATTTCATTCCACATATATATAAAAAAAGGAATTCAAATAATTTATATATTGCTGAATAAAAAGTTCAAGTAAACATCAAAGTATATTCCAAAAACTGAAAATATCATCTACGAAAACTGGAAATTTTTATTCAGAAAATAGGGTCAATTTTTTCCTAAACACTTTTTTATTATTGATAGTAATTAACGCTTTCATTCCATTCTGAATTCTATTCAAATATCGTTTCAACTTAAAATATTCAATTCTAAACTCATTCAATTGAAAAAGATTCAATTTGAAAAATAACAATTTTTTTATATAAAGCAATATTTGACTTTTCATTCCAGGGGCCGCGGAAGGTATTTTCAATAATGAGTATAATAATAAAATATTAAAAACTGAAATTTTCACACTGAATTGTAAACCTTGAATCGTTGAAATTTTAGAGTGCTAATTCAAACTTTACCTCCATAATCTTAATTGTTGCATTCTAAAAATATTATGAGTGAGCAAAAATATTGAATTGTTATGCTTAAATAACAAGCTCTAAACCATTTTTTATTTTTTATTGGCTTCAAATTGAATTGATTCAACTTTTAATTTAGAAAGTTTTGATTCTAAAAGAAAAATATCAATTTATACTTTTAATCAGAAATCTTCGATCTGTTAAGTTTATAAAATTTTAAAAGTTTCAATTTCGCATGTGAAGGCATCTGATTAAAAAATTGTTAATCATGAAAAATGTCGAGAAGTACTATTTCATACGTGTACATTATGGAGCGTTTGAATGAAAAATGTAAATATAAATTTAAAATATTGTTTCATTTACAATTTGAAAAGCTTAAAATACAAGGGAGGTCTATTTCCATTGCTTTAACTTGCAGTTCAGTTTTTTTAACTTCGAATAAAAAAAGTCTCATTTTTAAGGATTCGAATTTTTTTATTTCAATGACAGTAAGAAATTTTATCCAAACGAATCCCAAATTGAGCTTGTTAAAATCTTGTATGCAAATCAATTTGAGCAGGGAATTTTGAATTGGATGATTTATAATCTTGTGAAATTAAAAAAACTTTAAATTCGGTACTAAAATTGAATAAAATAATGAGTTTTCCAACTGAAATAGTTGTAAAATTGATAAAGTGTAAATATTTACTGGCAGAGAGCTTGATTTTAAGAGAAAATCCTTGGAGGACCCCAAGTTTTAGAGACTGAAGATGAGTTGCATGAACGACCTGAAACCTGTTTGGTATAAAATTAGCGGAGCCCCGAACGAAAAAAGGCGCTAAATGTTTCCCACAAGTTTTATAGATCCATTTGCAAAGCAATCCACGATTTACTGAACATGTACATAAAGTTCTTCAATCTCGAGTAATTATTTGTTCCGAATTATCTAGATCCACGCTAATTACTTAAGCTATTTAATTAGTGTCGCGAATCCAGTCACGTGTTTAAAAGATATGTATCTGAATATTATTGAAAGTTTCAAGGAATGGATACATTAGAGAGGAAACAAAGTCATCCGAAATTAATTCCTAATTAAAGAAGTTCAATCATGAATTTCTATATTGTTCTTATGATTCAGAATGGAATCCAATTAATCCATTTATTTTTAATTTGGAATTCAAACTTTGTAAATGTAAGATATTTATCATGTTTTTGTATTTTAAACAAATATTATAGATTGCCTTTTGGAAATTGTGAGCAATAGGGGGGTCCAAAGATGCATTAGAAATTTTTTTTTCGAATTTTTTCGCAAAACGCCTGAAAATTTGTTCAAATCCAGAAAAAAAAAGCCTTTAAAAAAAAATTCCTTTAAAAAAAAAAAAAAAAATATTTAGCGGTGGTGCAAGCCCAAATAAGTTTGACACGTATTTCCCATAAGAAAAAAAATACCTTTTTGTATATTTTATCCAGAATTCTCAATATTAAGTGAATCAAGTTCGAAATTCTTCATTTCTCTTTACAATTAGTCACAGAATGCGAATAAAATATTGCTTTTCAAATATCACCCCCATAAGTCTGTTTTATAGGGTCCCAAAAAACCTCCAGAAATGAAAAAATGGGTTTTCGAGTTTTTGGCGCTAATTATGATTTTTTTGCAGTTTTTTTAACGCAGATTGTTTCAAATACATGAAATACTTCATTATACTGATAATCAGCTGTTTATCTGAATTGTTTAAACAATTCATTATTGTTTTTAGCAACTTCCTCTTAGAAAAGGGTTAGAAAGGCAAGGTTCTTTCTAAATTTTTCAACTTATTTTCGACATTTCAGTTGAAGTGAGGTAATAATCCGTTCAAGTAAGCAAAAATAATTGTTTAAACAATCTGTTAATAATTATAACAATATTCTTTTAGAATAATGCTACCAAATTGCGGTTTTTTCAAAAATTTTCATTTTTTTGTCCGCTTTTCACTTAAAGTAAGTAATTATTTAATTTAATTTAACAAAAACATTTGTCTAAACAAATTGGAAATGTTTGTAGCTATCTCCTTTTAGATTAATACTACATATGACCGGTTTTTTTGTTGAAATTTTTAACTTTTTGCTCACCTTTCACTTGAAGTGAGTTGATATTTAATTCCATTTTAGTGCTAAAAAAATGGTGTTTTTTCTGAAATGTTTAATTTTGATTTACATTTTTAGTTGTGAACAAATAATAAATAAACATTGGAGAGAATCATATTTTGAATAGTATTTTATTCTTTCCAAAAAATTAGTTTTGTTCTTTTTCCAATGTTGAAAAAAATTAATTAAAACAAAAAAGCTGAATTCATTCAGTGAAATTTAAATTTCTAATTTTCTACTACAATAATGTATCTTCAACGCAAAGATTGAATTTTTAAGAAAGAAGTTCAACTTTTAACCAAAGAGTCAAATTTTCGACATAAAAATATAAATTTTCAATCGAAAATATAATGGTTGATATTTTGGAGAAATAATTTATTTCAAATAAAAAACAATCTTATTTAATCAAAAATTAAATCAATTCAATCTAATTCAATCTGATTGAATTTCATTCAAATTCCATTCAGTGCAAAGTTGAACATTTCAGAAAAAACCAAAACTTTCTAGCACTTATCTAAGAGGAAATAAATATAAACAATAATTAATTGTTTTATTAAGCATGCTTGTTAACTCGCATTAATTATTACCTCACTAAGTGAAGAGCGGACAAAAAGCTTAAGGGTTCAGAAAAAAACCGCAACTTTGTAGCATTATTTTAAGAGAATATTGTTGCAATTAATAACCAATTGTTTAAACAATGATTTTTGTTAACTTTATTTGATTATTACCTCGCTTGAACGGAAACGTTGAAAATGAGTTGAAAAATTCAGAAAAAAAACCTTTACTTTCTTACCCTTTTCTAAGAGAAAGTTGCTAAAAACAATAATAAATTGTTTGAACAATGTAGATAAATCTCCAATTCTCAGTACAAAGTAGTATTTTATGCATTTGAAACAATTCGCGTTAAAAAAATCGCAAAAAAATTATAATTAGCGCCAAAAACGCGAAAAACCCATTTTTTCACTTATGGTTTTTTTATTTCTTATGGGAATAATGTATTAAACTTCATGGAGCTTGCGCCACCTCTAGATATGAAAATTCGAAACAAAAATTTTTAGATCACCCTAGTGAGCAATCATCTGAAACACCATACAGAATTTTTTCAAAATTAAAATTTCAATTCAAACTTCTAACAGTTTGATGTTGTATGAAATAAAAATTTAGTTAGAAATGGAAAAATTTGAAATCATTACTTTCGAATTTGGTATTTTTAGAATAAATTTGAATAAGTCGAGTTTCGATTTTCATTTTTTCAATTTACATCTATAAGAAAATTATAAAATGATCGAAAGATTTTTAAGTATTTCCTAAATATTCTTGAAATTGAATATCATCTAACTACATTCCTTTCAAATCCAAATTTGCCAAAATTGAAAGCGACCTAATTTCGACCAATCACTTCGTGAAAATGTTATAAGAAAATTCAAAATATAAAAGTATTCTAACAAGAAAAATACAATTTGCTTAATCTTAGAATATGATTTTAGATATATAATATTTAGGATTGCAATTAATTTTCTTAGAAGTATATATTCAAATTTGAATTTAAATTTTGATACGTCAAAGTGTTGCCACATAATTTCTTTAAAGTGTAAAACTGAACTCAGTCTTCTTTCCATTTTTTTTTTGTTAGAAAACTGATAACCACAAATAAATGAACATTTCGAGATTAGAACGAGAATAATACACACGATTTCTCGCTTCCTTAACTGACCTAATTAAACGAGCTCGACAAATTTTAATTCTTATTATGCGCACAACTGAGCGTAAAAACACATGAGAGTGGCTCCCAGAGTTGCGTGGCTTTTGCCAACATCATTTTCTGAAAATTTTTACTCAGGTAAAAAAGAATTTCTCGGGCTATAATTAATTGTAGAAGAGTTTAGTTTATTATTATATTTATGCAAGGTGCGCATTTCCTATTTCTCTTTCTCTTTCCTCATTGCTTATTTGGCATTTCACCTTCAACTGCGAAATAGCATGATGGACTGTAATTTAACACCTACTGCAGACTCGGAAGAATTCAGATGGTATTTTATGAAATTGACGAATTTGAAATTTGATATCTTGAAGCTTTAAAATAAAATGTAACTTCAAAGCAGTTTTCCATTAGTTAAATTTATTATCGCAAGACTAGACAATTGGAATGAAATTCTGTGAATAATTCATCTTGCCCAATTTTATTGCAGATATTTCATAATTTTGAAATATCTGAATATTTATTGTTTTATTGTGTATCTATTGAGCAGTTTACTAATAATTATCATAATTCTTCTGAATGCTTGTCAGTTTCAATTGTTCAAAGTTTATTTTTCGGTATGTAAAATTGAACTTGTCGAGACTGACAAGATTTCTGTGCAAACAAATTGTAATAATCCATGATTAAATGATTTATAATTATGGTCTTCTGATTTTACTGATTTTATTCCAAAAATAAATTTTATAATCTGAATGGGGAATACAGTCAGATTAGTCGGATTAAAAATGAATGAATTTTATGAATTAATTTGTAGAAAATAATTTGCTTGATTAATTTTTTTGTGACTTTTTTTATAAATTATTGTCAATACCTTTTTTTTCTTGGAATAAACTTAAAAGAAACGATGTAGATTCTTTTTTTTGTACAAGAAACGTACATTTCAGTAATAGATAAGATACGTGTTCTACTAATGTAAGCTAAAAACATGTTCCACAGTACATTTTCATCCAACATGTACGAGCACTTCGAGGGCTTTTATCACCATTCAAGTCGGCTTTTAGGTTAAACCTAGAATTATTGACGGTCGAACTGTAATTCATACAAAATATGGGACATTGTTGCGAAGAGTTATATTTAAGGTTTAAGGAAAATAAATAATTATAATATATTTTCTCTTATCATAATTTCACCTTGAAGTAAATTTTTTGTTTTTAAATATACTCTTTGTTGAGAAATTAAATATATGTATGATTTGTCATCAAAACTAAATGCTATCAATAAAAGGAATTTAAATTTTGTTTAGCTTTACAATGTCTTCTCAATTAATGAAACTACCACAATATCAGACAATTGAATTTGCAATTAAATTCTGTAACTCAAAAAGTGTGAAAATTTGAAAATGAGATTCAAAAACCTTGGAAATGGGAAAATTTAAACTTGATTTTATAATTCCATTTTTTTATAGGGCAAAATGTTGCATCTTTCTGTAAATGAAGAATTATATTAAGAATAGTGAGGAGACAGTCATGCTTTTCTATTTTTTCAAACAGATCATGATCAATGAAGTATTTTGATTGAATGATCGCTGGAAATTTCGATATTTTGATTTTCGATCTGCACAATTTTCAATTTGATGTAGTAAAAACTGGATTGAAATGTAAAGCAATTAATTCCGCATTTAGAATCATTTAAAACTTCCAAATTTTGAATTATAATATTCAAAATTGAAGAAAATTCTTAATCAATATATTAATTTCAATTTCCAAGCGCTCTATTGATCGGATAGTTTTAATTTCATAACCTTTAAATTGGGCAATATTTTATAACAAAATATTTGAATTTTTAACGTTTGAATTGAATAAAAATGCAAAAAATATATGCGTGAATATTCAGATTACACAGTTGTTGAATTTTAAATTGCAAATCGTAGTAGCTGTGGAATATTTGATTACAATTTTTTATAATAAAGTAGTTGCATATCCCGAAATTAGAAATCGCAGGAGAATTTCGAATTACATAAAAAAACTTATTTAAAAAATTGAAAAAAGCCTTCAAAATCAGTTAATCTGACAATGTGAAACATTCAAAATTGTACATTCTTGAGTCAGGAGCTATGAAGATTGGAAATTTCTTATTTTCAGATATACGAACTTGAAAATGTTATTATTATAGAATTTTGGAATTGAAATGTAGAATTTTCTTATGCCTACAAAAAAAAATAAATATTATTATAGAATTGAGACTAAGGGTAGAATTTTCCTATATTCATCAAAATCTCTACGAATAAAACGAATTCTAATCGAAAAATATTTTATTTAAATCTTTCCCAGTTCATAAAATCTATGAGAAATTTCCAACTGGAACGGATTCTGGGACCACAGTGGTTCAGAATCGAAAAGTTGTGTCCATAATCTCTTACAGGTCGTATTTCTTAACCGATTTGAACGTTTTTTTAAATGCTCAGCAATCAATTCTTAAGAGAATTGTGGTTTGCGATTTTTGAATTTGTTTCTCAGATCAACAATATATAAACAAATAAAGTGAAACAATTGAACATTTCAGGTTTCTGAATTTCTAACTCAAGAAAAAATGCTCAAATAAGCTCACTATCGGCCAGAATTATTGCAACTACTCTCATAGAACAGCAATAATTCTATTATTTTTCAAGGTAATTATTATAAACAATTTTTCTAAACAAATTCTTACTTTCGTGTATTTCTCATCGGAAAATTTTTTTTGTTGCTCTGATTGCTAATATTTTTTATGAGAATCATAATTTAAAACAATAAATTATTATAAGTTAACAATGACTATTTTTATAAACAATTTTTATAAATAAATCTCCCAGTCGGCCATTCCCTTTCAGAAAAAAATGTTTTTTTTCTCCTCTCCTCTAAATAACAATTTACGTAAATGTTACTAACAATTTTTATACCAATCTATAACTATCTGCGGTTGGTCGTATAAAAAATTTATTTTTCCTTCAATAATTTTTGTCCTGATCTTATTAGTGATATTGAATCAAAGAAACAATCGATATTTATGATAATGAGATTATTATAAAAAAATTAAAATAAATAAATCACGAATCAGAATTCGAATCATTCTTGGATTCGTATTGTTCTATAAGTTCATTGAGTTCGCAAAACCGTCTTTTTACATGTAAAAGCGATAAATCTCAGTTTTCTTAAAAATTGTTTATGACACTCACCTAAATTATTTATTACCCCATTTCATTGATTAGTCATCGCAATAAATGTCACTCCAATAATAATTGGAGAAAAAAAATTTTTTTCTAAGAGGAAATGGCCGATTGGGAGATTTGTTTATAAAAATAATAATTATTAACTTATGCTAATTTATTGTTTCAAATTATGACTCATATGAAAAATATTAGCAACTAGAGTGGAAAAAAAATTTTCCCGTGGGAAATATACGCAAGCAACAATTTGCTTATACAAATTGTTTAAAAAAATAGTAATTTTTAACATGATAATTTATTGTTTAAATTACGACTATGATGAAAAATATTAGCAATCAGAGCAAAAAAAAAAATTTTCCGACGAGGAATGCACGAAAAAAAGAATTTGTTTATAAAAATTGTTTACAATAATTAACGTAAATAATAATAGAATTAATGCTTTTCTATGAGAGTAGTTGCAATAATTCTGGCCGATAGTGAGCTTATTTCAGCATAAGCTAGAAATTCACAAACCTAAAATGGCCATTTTTGTCACTTTATTTGTATATGTATTGTAGATCTGAGAAACAAATTCAAAAATCGCAAAACAAAACTCTCTTAAGAATTGATTGCTGAGAATTTAAAAAAAAAACATTAAAATTGGTTAAGAAATACGACTTGTAGGCGATTATGAACAAAGCTTTTCTTTTTTTTTTCAATTCTTTTTTTCATCATTTATATATATTTAATAATGATAGAATAATTTATTGATTGGAACAAATATGTTACAAATTGTTGAAAAAATCGTTATTCATCAAAATATTGAATTATTTTACTGATAATAAATATATATCAATAATTAGAAATTTTTTCACAATAGTGAAAATTCGGGAATTTTATCATTCAGAATTTTGTAGTGCGGGAATTTCCCAATTCGGCAGTATTATGAATTTCAGTTATAAAATTGTCGGGTATTTTATTATTCGGGAATTTCCAATTCGGTATTTTTATTTAGTTGTTAATTTTATCATTTCGATAATGTTCTATTACGAATATTTTCTTTTTCAGGAATTCCACAGTATCAGGAATTTCATTTTCCTGAATTTTTTAGTCGTCCCAAAATTTTTCCGTTCTCTAAATATTTCAAATGATAAATTTTACCAAAGCTGGAAGAAAAATTTCGATGCACATACTTCACTCTAAACTTTATAGATCAGAATCAGGTTAACGGAAACTATGAAAATCAACCGTTGCAACAACAGTAGTTTGCATTTCGCCTGGTAGGTATCAGGACGAAATTTATTCTATATTTTGAACATTGAATATTTGCTTGAACAATTTCATGACTATTTTTCGTCAATCAAGTTATCGAGGTGAGCATTTTTGCGTCATAAAGATGAGGATATAATCATGAGTTTCGCTATAACGCGCATGAATGATACCTGGGTCATATTCTTACAACCTATCTTGAGGATAATTAATGTCTAGAAGCCAGGACGATAAATTAATTTTATCGAGTTGCTACGATACGTCCTTAGAAAACTTCAAATATGAATTTCAGTAATAATAGAAATTTTGATAAATAAAATTTCCAAACTATAATCCTATTGAGGAGGATTTAAATGAAATGCTTTGCATAATTCTAATTTATTCATAAAATAAATCTCTGTTTGTATATTAAAACCGATAACTGAAATAAGAGTTGGAAAGAAAATGAGAATATTACTCAATCTCTTAATGGGTTTTAAATTTAAAACAAAAAAAGAATCTTTCAAATTTCAAAACATAAAAAATTACCATATTTTCTCGAGACGAGTAGGTAGACAAAATAGGCGACGATTAGCCCGCCTATCAGCGTCAACATTTCCTCCAATAGTTGCACAAACATTTATTTCACATGAATAATTATTTTCATGAATCGTATAATTGAACTTTAATCTTTTCCAATCGTTTTTTTTTCACTTCTACGTCATTTCTTTTTATTATCGTTGTCGTAATCGATGAGGAATTATCTCATTTTTCACTGTAAACACTTCACTATAAGAATTGAGATTTCTGATTTGGGAGGAAATTTTCGGTATGATTAATTTTGATTGATGAATTCAGTATTATTCTTTATTACGCATTTCGTTTATTTTCAAAAAAGTATGATGTACTATTTTTTTTTAAGATTTATCAAACCGATTAGGATTTATCAAACCCATTAAGCGAAATAAATAAAACAAGACCTGATTTTAATTTTCTTGCATGGATCAGATCAACTTTTCGAAATAACTTCGGAATTTCATTTTATTTTTAGGTCTTATTTTTATTGGAAATATGTTTAACAGATGTTGTTTTCAAAAATCTTCACATTTTCGTTTTAAGTTTGATTTTGAAGACAGTATGCATTCCACTGAATTTTCTCCCAGGAGTAAAACTTGTTTATTTTTTCTAGTTTTTCATATATAAACATTTGGCTATTAACTATTCGTCTTATATATTTGGCATTCTGACAGAAGAAAAAAAGAACATCATAAATTGATAGCCCGAGGATTAAGCTTTAATACTTTTTTTCGGTGCCGAAACAAGAAAGTCAATTAGCGATTACGGTCATGCTTGTCTTACGCAGTAAGACAGAAAAGTGGCTCTTCGATGGATTTTCCACAACTAAAGCCAATTTGCATATGGCACATTGAAAGTACCGTATCGGGCCAAAATAAGTCGTAAATGATGCTGCGGGCTGTAATTGAATGTCGAAAGGTAAATTTCCGATTAGAATGTCACAAAGTTTACTTAGAATAAATATTTCATTATTTTGCAACTAAAAACAAAATGCATGATAGAGCTAAGTAGAACTGAATAATATTTGTTTTTTTTTTTAAACCAAGTGAGTATAATTTATTTAGAAGATCTCTTTTTTGTTGGTATGACGGTTCAAAACGAAAAATGATATAATTTGAATGATAACTAAGTAGGAACTATTAAAAAGGTTAAGTAAACAATGAATTTGTAGCAAAATAAATAATTGTCATAAACCGTTTAATAAATGTTCATTATAGTTAATATTTGAGATACTATTAAGGTACATTTACTATTTTATAATTAATGGACGTGATTCTTCTCCTGGTCGTAAAGGTTATGCCATTAAATTTACGTATGTACGATTCTGAATATCACATTATTACCGAACAGAGTCTTTTTCTTCATAATATTATGCAAATCGCGATTTTAAGAAGCTTTTTATAGTAGTTCTTATGGAAAAATTTCGGGTTCTTTTTTATCGGATATCATTCGAAACAGTGGCCATTTTTATGACATTAATAAATACAAAAATTGTTATCTCAAACGCTTAAATGATTTCATGGGTATTTCAAAATTGAATTCTCAAATATTTAATTTTTATTCCACAATAAATCAAATTGATTTGTAACTATGCCTCCTAGTATATAAATGAATTATATAAAACTTCACATTGAGCACGCAATAACAACTATTTTTTTCATTTTCAAGAATTTACATAACTTATATTCTTTGTAATTTAACAAGTTCAAGATCATTCCCTCAAATGAAAGATAAGCATTGTTTATTTTTCCGAAAATAACTTCAGCTTTTGTCGCATTACAATTTACTTTTCTTCATGACAATGAATTCAGAATTATTTTATTTAATAAGTTTAGTTACATTTCTGAAAATACTCCTAAAGATGTATAACTTTTGTTAGTAATATTATTTAAAAATGTTTAGTAATCGATTTGTTCAATGTTTTGATTCCAAGAGTGCACCTATATTATATTTATATGATGCGAAGCACCACCGCGCCTTCCACGTGAAATAGTCACGTTTTTCGCGCCCTCTATGTTTTGATATTGCATCTTTTTTATTCAACTAATCACTTTTTCTTTCGATTTTTTTTTGTCGATACGAAGAGGAAAGGCGCGATGCATGTAATCACACATGCTCTTCAGATTGCGACTGAGCATGGAAAAGGCGAGTTGATATGTGAACGACGTACCCCACATACTACGGCTTCTCTAAGTGGGGATACTTTTGCTTGAGATCTTACCTGTTTTCATTCTGAATTCAGCGGATGGCCGGATCTCTGAATGCCGTGTTTTCTGGTACACGACCTTGAACTTTGCATTCCATTTCATTCATCAAATTCATCATTTTCATCAAAAATTATGTAAGAAATGAATTTTCGTATAATTAGGGGCGTCTACTACAAAATGAAGCAACTTTTGAATTGATTGATAAAATTAAGAAAAATATGATAATTGTTGATTTTTAATTAATTTTGTAGGAGATACTGTAGCTTGAGAAATAAACATCTGGTGTAACTGGTTTATTTAACAATGGTTACCTAAATTTTTGTGTTTATTATTTTGCTGTAGAAAATAGCATTAATCCCTATTCAATAAGGATCGAGGGCTGATATTATTAAATTTATTGGATTGTTCTTTATAACTCTGTTTTTTGTTTTTTTTTAGGCAATTTGAAAATAGAAAACTCTATTTATTAATAATTTCCTTTTGAAATCCAGCAATACGGTTAGTTTCATTAATTTTAAAAACAATTATGGAAGATTGATGTAATTTGACATTAAATGTACCTAGAGTAGAACCAAAAGAGGGTGTCAAGATTAATTTCATTTTTCTTTAAATAACAATGAGCCCGATTTTAGTGATGATCAGTAAAATTGATGAATGACTTTTTGCTATAACAAGTAGTCAAAATTTACTACTATAATTCTGTAATTAGTTAAATTCCACTGATTTATGTTTCAAAAGCTACACAAATTTTATTAACATAGTTGGAATCCTACTCTCTATCAGAGATATATAACCAAAACTAATAATATTATTTTCACGAAAATTTCTACAACTTATGCTCAAAATGATTCAGTAAAATTAGAATAAACCGTCAGACAGTTTTTACTTTTTGTTCAAACCATAGGGCAAAAACAAATTAAATCATGCCCCAGAAAATAAAAGATGAAATTCTCCATAAAAGATCAATTTCCAATTCGAAAGGGGTGGGATTTCTATATAAAGCATGAATTTCCAACAAATTCGACTGTATGGTTGAAAATTCAAATTTGTGGATGGAAATTACATTTTTGTGAAAAGTCATATATTTGGTATAAAATATTTTTAAAATATATTTATTAAAATATATTTTTGTACGAAATACCTATTTTTAGCTTGAAATTGAACTATTTGGTTATAAATCCATATTTTTGACTGGAAAAAACTCTAAGTGACAATTTTTTTCGGTTCGAAAATATATCTGATTGGTAAAAATGTTAAAAATTTTTGTTGGAAATGCAACTGTTTGGTTCTAGAATAATCTTTTCCTTCAATTGAGGATCCATCCCGCTTTTAAAAATTTATATTTTCGGTTTGAAAATTTAAATTTTTGTATGAAAATTACACTTTGGTGAAAACTCATAATTTTGGGATAAAATGCCCACTTTTTTGTACGAAACTCCTGTTTCCAGCTTGTAATCTACCTATTTGGTTAAAAATCTATATTTTTGACTGAAAAAAACAAATTTTCTGATCATTTTTCTCGGTTCAAAAATGTATCTTTTCGGTAAAAATGTTTTAATTTTTGGTAGGAAATGCAACTGCTTGGTTTTAGATCAATCTTTTCCTTCAATTAAGTATCCATCCCGCTTTTAAAAATTCATATTTTCGGGTTGAAAATTTGAATTTTTGTATGAAAATTACACTTTAGTGAAAACTCATAATTTTGGGATAAAATGCCCACTTTTTTGTACGAAATTCCTATTTTTGGCTTGAATTCAACTATTTGGTTAAAAATCCATATTTTTCACTTGTAAAAAACTCTTAATGACCATTTTCTTTGGTTCGAGAATGTATCCTATCGATAAAAATCTTATAATTTTCTGTTGGAAATGCAACTGCTTGGTTCTAGATAAATATTTTGCTTCAGTTAAGGATCCCATCCTGTTTTTAGGAATAGCATATTTTCGTGTTGAAAAATTAAACTTTTGAATGAAAATTATATTTTGATGAAAACTCATAATGTTGAGGTAAAATGTCCACTATTTTGTAAGAAACTCCTGTTTTCAGCTTGTAATCTATTTGGTTAAAAATCCATATTTTTTACTGAAAAAAACTCATTTCCTGTTCATTTTTCTTGGTTCAAAAATGAATCTTATTGGTATAAATGTTATAATTTTTTTTTTTTGGAAATGCAACTGCTTGGTTCTAGGTAAATTTTTTCCTTCAGTTAAGGATCTATCCTGTTTTTATAAATCCATATTTTTGGGCTGAAAATTTAAATTTTTTTATGAAAAATACATTTCGATGAATACTCATATTTTTGGGATAAAAGGTCCACTATTTTGTACGAAATTCCTATTTTCAGCTTAAAATTTAACTAGTTGGTTAAAAATCCATATTTTTCACTGAAACTTTTGTCAAAAATTTGTCATTTCGATTCAAAATTCATCTTTCTTGTAGAAATTTCATCTTTCTTCCAGGTTGAGGTTTCAACTATTTTGGTAGAAAACTTTATTATTTGGTTGAAAATGTACTTCTTGTTCAAAAATAATATTTGAGAGTTGAAAATGTAATACATAATTTAAAATATAAACTTTATATTTTCAGGTTGAAATTTCAACTGTTTTATAGCATACTCGTTTTTTGATTTAAAATTTCATTAGTTGAGTAGAAAATTAAACAATTTGATAGAAAATTTCTCTGTGTTGGAAAAAGTAATCTTTTGGTAAAAAAATTCAACTTTTTGGTTATCTAGATACAGAGTTTCAGTCCATCAAGTCATTTTAAAATCCCAACTTATCCCAAACTGTATATTTTTCGAAGGACGCCATTATAAGTCATTGTTAAAGAAGGAAAAGGATTAAACATCGAAATTAAGTAAGAGAGAAGATAAAAATAGTCATTTTATCTATAATAATTTTTCCCCCAAGAGTATTAAAAAGGTTTATTTGTTCAGTCTGCTGATTTATATCAATTTACAAATAGACGTTTCAAACCTTATTGTGCAAACTAGAGTCAACTTGGAGTAACTTTAGCCTTCTTATCTTCTGTTAGCTTCTCGTCACAGCTCCTAATGGCTGTTATTTTCATATTTTTTCAGATGTTGCAATTTTTTTCAGAGAGAACATTCTGAAAATGGGCTATGAATTCCTTTATTTAGGCAGTATAATTATCATTGTAATGAGCAATATAAAATTTTCAAAATGTTTCGAAATTTGAGGAATCTTTATCATTAAATGAGAAAACATATTTTTGTAAAATGATTTCGAAACAATTATCTAGAAGAAATTTTTCCAACATATAGACATCTTGAAAATAAGGAATGCATGTGTATTCTAAAAAACAATTTTTTTAAAGCGGATTAATTGCGGTTGCAGGAAGCCATTGCGTCAACGTGAGACAAGTACCAACGACGGATTTTTTTTTTCTTTGACATTTATCGATTTTGACCTCGTTTGAGAAAGAATACGTACTACCTCGGTCCCGTATACTTTGGTGTAGTTTGCGCAGACTTCTGATAAGAATTGTGCGTTCGCGTTTACAATGCAAGATAAAGAGAACTTTTTACTCGCAACGATGGAAAATCAATTAGTATGACGTGAAAGATTATTTTCCCTATTGTTTATTCACAATCAACTGTTATTTATACAGCTTTTGAAAAAAATTGAAATAATCACACATTTCAAATCATTTAATTGTGGAAAAAAGTATCAATTCTTCAAATCATTTTCAAGAAAAGTGATCATAAGAATACCTGAATGGAAACATTTGTTATGAAAATGTGTTCATTTATGAGGAAAGATAATGCATGACATTTTGACTTTTGAATAATTTGAAATATTTTTTTAATTTAATGGGGAAAATGTATAGCTGTATATATTATCGTTGGAGACACATTGCATCGATAAAAAGTTATCGAACATCACGTTCAGGTTTTAAAACGCGAGTACCTCATAAAAAAGATAGTTACCTATTCAAATATTGCCATTTATTCAAGCCTTTATTTTCAACGTCATTTTTCATTTTCAGAAATGTAGGAGGTTTTTTTTCTGAAGTGCAAGATTCTTATTCATATTGAAATTGTTTACAGAATACAAATGACGTATCTTAGACGATGATACAGCAAAATTAGTGGTTAGGAAGCACACGATTCATGTTTCAATTAACTCTATTCTCATGGAGATTGAAAATAATATATTTTTCTTACATGGGATGAATACAAATTTTCTAGAATAGGATAATTTTCTTAGATTTGTACCCATAAATTTAATGATTGTTCGAATTGAGACTATAATGTTAAAGTTTGCACCAAGAGTGGGATAGTCAAAATTTTTAATTGAAAAAATTCATTCTAAAGAAAACGAATTTTCTAACAAACCAAATGGATTTTTAACCTCGACGATCAATATTCTACTAAAAGGACTAATTTTTGGCAAAACAGTTGAATTCATAACCAAAATAGATGAATTTGACAAAATAGTTAAACTTTTAGCAAAATAAATTAGTTTTTAACCTAAAAAGATTAATTTTCAACAAGAAGATTGATTTGCTACCAAAAGTTGAACTCAAATAAAACAGAGGCATTTTTGACTAAGTAGTTGAATCTTCAACCAAAAAGGTGAATTTTTTAGACAAAGAGACGCATTTTGCAAAAAACAGTAATTTCCAACCAAAGAGGTAAATCTCATAAGAATTGTTTTCGAGGAAGTGATCGCATTTTTCAACTACGAAAGATTAACCTGGAACCAAATATTTGTGTTTGGAACCAAAGTATAGTTTCTGCAAAAAGACGAATTTACGTAACAAAATTCATGAATTTTCGGCTAAATTGTCCAATTTTAACCAGAGATGTAATTCTTATAAATAAATTATTTTGTAATCAGAAAAAAATTTGGTATCCGAAAAAAAATTTCATTGAAATAGTTTAACCTCGAATCAAGTATATAAATTCATAACAAAAATTTCGATTTCAGACCAAATCTTAGAATTTAATATCAAAAAGATATAAATATCAAATAATAAACTGTTGAACTCGCCAAGAAAGACGAGTTTCTAACCAAAATGTTGATTATTATTATAATGATGATTATTATTCATTATATAATGATGAGTTCAATTTTCAGTTGGAAAAAAAATCTCAACCAAGAAAAGAACAAATTTTCAACCGTGGTGAATCTTCATAAAAAAGTGAATTTTCAAGAAAGGAGTTCCAATTTCAAACAAATATTTTGATTTTCAAATAAAGAAATGAATTTTCATACCATAATATTTGAATTCTCTTCCAAGGACATAAAATTTAAACAAGAAAAAACGATTTTAAAAAAGAATTTTTGAATTTTCAACCAAGGCAAGGTTGTTCAGGGAACATCAGAAGAGTTTAACTTTGACCTGAATATGTAGTTGAATTTTCTGAGGAAATAGTCGGATTTTTTTACCAAATAATAAAATTTTCTACGAAAATTATTGAAGTTTGGATCTAGAACGGTGAACTTTTAACAATCCTTTTGATTTTGAACCAAACATTTGCATTTTTAATAGGAAAAGGATTTAATTTCTAGAATTGTGTCATTTGCAAGCCAAGAAGACGATTTTTTTACTAAAACAGTTGAACTTTGGTTGAATACTCGATTTTTTACCAAAATCTTTGAGATTAAAACACAAAAATACGTATTTTCAACAAAGCTAAATGATTCGTTACAATATAATTAACTTATAATTAAAACTGTATGTATTTTTCACAAAAAAGAATAGTCTTAGAGTAAAATACCTTTGAAGAAAGTAGTTAAATTTGCAACGAAAAAAGATAAATTTCCAATCAAAAGAGATGAATTTTGAGCTTAAACGATGAATCTTCAGCAAAAAAAATTAAATTTTCAAGAAAAGAGTTCAACCTTGAAACAAGTAGTTGAATTTGCAACAAAAAAAGATAACTTCCCAATTAAAACAAAAAAGATAAATTTCTAATCTAATTCCAATTCCATATTTCCAATTAAATATTCAATCAAAATTTTCAACTATTTTGTTAAAAAATCGTCTCTCCGTTAAAATATTAAACATTTTGGTATACAATTGAAATATTTTGTTAGAAAACAACTTTTTTGTAGTAACGACGTTTTTATGGATGAAATTTTTAAAACTTTTTTCCATTAAAAATGTAGTTTGGTTGAAAATTGATAAATTTTGGCTGCGGATTCATCTCTGTAGTTGAATTTGCAACAAAAAAGATGAATTTCTAATCTAATTCAAATTTCATATTTTCAATTAAATATTCAAGCAAAATTTTCAACTATTTCGTTAAAAAAATCGTCTTTTCGTTAAAATGGGAAATATTTTGGTATACAATATAATTTTTTTGTGAAAAAACAACTTTTTTGTTGGATGAAAAAATTTATGGATGGAAAAGTTTTATCTTTTCCCATTAAAAATGTATTTTGGTTGAAAATTGATAGATTTTGGTTGAGGATTGATCTCTGTAGTTGAAATTTCATCTTTTATGATGAAAGATTCAACTATTTCAATAGAGAATAAGATTATTTGATTCAAAGTATAACTTTTTGTCGAAAATTCGTCTTTTTGGAATAAAAAATTCTGTTGTCATGTTGGCGGGAGACTAGTGCCCTCCTTTGTATTCAACGCAACCAGTTATGACTCTTTACGGATTACGCTCACCCCGTAAGGGAATATGGCCTGATTGAGCCAACAAAATGTTACAAAATGCAGAATTTTAATCAGAAAAAATACTATTACAGTCGATTTGTCAAATTTTGTGGAAAAAAAACCATAAAACATTTTTTCGCGGAAATCGCTAGAAGAGCATTCAAAAAGATTAACATGAAAAATGTGGAATTTTTCAGGGGCGGGTTATTGAGAAAACTCAAAAATTGTTTGGATTTGATATTTCTAGGAAACGGTAGGTTTTTGAAAAAATTTTTACAGACAGAAAATGTTGAGGGCCATGTTTTCCACAACTTTTTTCATTGGATCGACATGCTGCGATTTTAAGTGCAATAAATAGATGGCGCTTAAGTACCAAAAAAAGCATTTTTTCGCTTTTTTCCCAGGAAAAAAATTTTTGAACGCAGAACGCTCAATAAAAAAGTCATTTGTCTCAAAAAAACCTACAAAACTTTTATGAAAACTTTTTTTGTCCGACTTACCGTTCACGAGTTATAGCGTGAAAAACCTGTCACAGTAAATTTCTCATTGTTTCCGACGAGGGCGACGTTAGTGTAGGTACATAATAAATCATTACTTCAGACTGGATAAATAATTTTTTTGTAAGTAGGACTTCCAGATTATTCTTTATTATGATAGATTTGTTATTATGAATTAATATGTATTATTATTGATTCTTTCCAAAACTATGCAGATTCCAGTATTGAACGTGATTCAAGCAGATTTTCAAAATTTTATATCAAACGAGCTGTACAAAAATGTGCCAATAATTGTTGTTGAGCGTGTAACATGGAAAATACGCTTTTTTTGGTACTTTAGCGGCATCTAGAAATTGCATTTTTCATCGCAGCATGTCGACCCAATGAGACAAGTTGTAGAAAACATTGTCCTCAATATTTTTTGTTTTTACAGATTTTCCCAAAAACCTACCGTTTCCGAGATATATCAAATCCAAAAACTTTTTGAGTTTTCTCAAAAACTCACCCCTGAACGATCCCGCATATTTCAGGTTAAGCTTTTTGAACGCTCTTCTAGCGATTTCCGCAAAAAAAGTTTTATGGTTTTTTTTCAAAAACGGCCTTTTTTGTACTTTTTTGTACTGTACTATAATTTTGAAAATCAATCTTATTTGAGACTGATTCATGCAAAATGTCCCTAATTTTCTATTCATAAATCAATCAGCTTATATAATGATTCTCCACTATATGTTTACTTTATAACGATGCAATAAGTTATCGTGACGTTATTCCATCTTCAATAAAGGAATACACAATTCTCTTAGAGAAAATTGCAATAAGTGAGGCTAATTTCTCCAATATCCGTTTTCGTGATGGAACGTGGACAATTGATTTATACGAGGGAAGGTCGTTTTTAAACAAAATTGCCCGTAAGAAGTACGACAATTAAAATTTCTGTGTCACTTACGTAAGGCAGATGTTACATTCTACAATCCACACGCATGCAACTGTTGCCTTTACAAAATAGTACACAGAAATAATCAATATTATGATGTTAATTTTTTCTGTCTACTGGTCTCATCAATATTTAAATAATTGATTATTTAAATATTGTTTTTC
>WSXT02182545.1:0-20973 GCA_011762715.2 Neuroterus valhalla | reverse complement strand
TTATGGATAAGCATTTTGAAACTTCAAGGGATAGCTAAGTATCCAAATCTGTTTCCTCTAATTAAAATTTTCGTGATTGCTTCTCACGGTAATTCTGCCATTGAAAGAGGATTTTCTGTTAGCAAAGAATGTCTAGTAGAAAATCAATCACATCAATCCCTTATAGGTCAGCGTTTGATTTATGAAGCCATCTTAGCAACAAATAAGCCACTGCAAGATTTCACAGTTATTAAAAAGTTGATTCAATGTGTTAGAAATTCTCTTTCGTGGAGCAAGAGAATCATTGAATGAAGCTTGAAGAAATTCTGAAAAAACAGAAGAAAATACAAGAAATAAGAAAAGAAAATAAATCGAAGTACAAGAGTTGGAAATTGAAAAGGAGAAAATCATGGATGATGCTCTAAAACACATAGCAAATGTTGAGAAAGAAATTTTATATTTGAAATCTTAGTTTTATGTTTTAATGTTTCAATTTTCCCAGATCGCGTAATTATATTTTTATTATTTATATCTTGATTCACGTTTATTGTTAATTTCAAAACCAATAATAAACTATAATCGTATGCCAAATAAATATTAATAATTTTTACTGAACCGTGCATCGTCTCTAATTAAAGTTCCTGGAACACCTGGAATTTTGTTCAAAAGACTCTGGAAAACCTGTAAAACTCAGGGAATTCCTTTATGACAAATCGCTAGACACCCTGCCGTTAAATACTATTTCAAGTGTACTTAGATCATAAGCCGTTCTGAATCCAAGAAAATTGTAAAAAAAAAACATGAAAATTGTAAAAAACCAATGCAAATTGCAAAAATCGCAAAAAATTGGGATTATCTTGATAAAAAAAAAAATTGTGTAGACTCGGATCGAAAGAGATTTTCATGTAATTTAATCTGCCTAATCCGAATCTGCAATGTATTTGGCCCATATTCCCTCAAACGCTCAAAAAAATGATAAGACCGATAAAATAGCAAGAAATTTCAGTCGAAAAAATTGAAAAAAATCTATTAGGCACGACTAGATACAATAAAAAAATATAATGAAAAATGCAAGAAACGTATTTAATCGTGTTCAATAGATTTTTTTTCAATTTTTTGCTATTTTACCGGTTTTATGCGATTTTTTTTTAGTTTTTGAGGGAATATGGGCCAAATACATTGCAGATTCGGATTAAGCAGATTAAATCACATGAAAATCTCCTTCGATCCGAGTCTACCAAATTTTTTTATCAAGATAAACCCAATTTTTTGCAATTTTTGCAATTTTTATTGGTTTTTTACAATTTCCATGGGTTTTTTTTACAATTTTCTTGGATTCAAAACGGCCTATGATCTAAGTACACTTGAAAATAGTATTCAACGGTTCAAAATACATGAAAATTATGCTTGCCCTAAATCCACAAATTATTTTTATTAATGAAACATCCAATTCTCACTATTATCGCAAAAAATTGGGATTATCTTGATAAAAAAAATGGTGTAGACTTGGATCGAAGGAAATTTTCATGTAATTTAATCTGCCGATTCCGAATCTGCAATGCATTTAGCCCATATTTCCTCAAGCACTCAAAAAAATGGCATAAAACCGGTAAAATAACAAAAAATTTCAGTCGGAAAAATTGAAAAAAATCTATTAAACAGGATTGAATATGTTTCTTGTATTTTTCATCATATTATTTATCGTATTTTTTTATTGTATTTAATCGTGGTTAATAGATTTTTTTCAATTTTTTCGACTGCAATTTTTTGTTATTTTATCGGTTTTATGCTATTTTTTTAAGTGTTTGAGGGAATATGGGCCAAATACATTGCACATTCATATTAGGCAGATTAAATTACATGAAAATCTCCTTTGATTCAAGTCTACACATTTGTTTTTATCAAGATAATCCCTATCTTTTGCGATTTTTGCAATTTTCATGGGTTTTCACAATTTTCATGGTTTTTTTATTACAATTTACTTAGATTCAAAACTGCTTATGATCTTAGTACACTTGGAATTAGTATTTTCGGTTCAAAATACACGAAAAATATGCTTGCCGTAGATCCGCAAATTATTTGTAATACTAAAACATCCAATTTTCGCTATTTCTTACGGTTTTTTGCAATTTACTCGCAATTGAAGGGTGTACACTGTACAGCCTAAACTGACTTGAAATTCGTATTTAGCGGGTCAAAAACCATGCCCGTAGGTAGGTCGCGTCCGGTGTACAGAAAACTTTTTTTTGTGTGCCGGTATTATTGATAACACACAATTGGAGTCTATAGCAGAAACAGCGCTTCAGTGTACAGCGTAAGGCGGACGAGTGTCATAATGTTTAAACAATTTCTTTTTCGACTCAGAAAAATTTATTTTTGTAGTTTATACACTTCTTGTTCCACAGTGGTTCATGTGCTACACGAGCTAAGCCTATAACTTTGTTTGAATAAATTATTGAAATTTATGAACAATGTATTTGTTTAAAAAATTGTTATCGCGAAAAACGAAAAAATTCCACCGAAAGGCATTCGGTAGTTCATCCTAGTGATTGATAGATTTTTCACATGGCATTGATAATTTGTTTCTAATCGCCTGCAGAAGATTGTAATTTATGTATGGCCTGATGCCCTGATATGCATGGACTGTTGTTTCTATGGTACATCGCAATTTCGTATAAATATTCCAATAGCTGTTGAAGAATGGAAAAAAGTTATAAACAATTTATTCCTTTAAATAATTAATTTTTCGTAAAGCTAAAAAAGTTACATGGAGATTTGATAATGTCGATCCAAATGTTATATTAAACATTTTTAAACATTCAAATCCTTTGTTTTTAATAGCCACACACCGTTGAATAACCTTAAAAATGCTCTAATTGTTTAAAAATGACTTTCAACAAACAAAAAATCGCACATGGAGACATTTGGAAGACGATTCCAATGGTTCCTTCTCCATTCAAATCGGACTTTTAGTTTGCTATTAATTGATCACACAAATTTCAAATCCATAGCATATTGCAAACTTTAGGGTCGTGATTAGGGAAACAACTTTCTCGGTTTTATTTTGACTGCGTATGCCTTATGGCTTATGCAATAGGCATGCAGATTGATAAGTGAAAAAATGTTTTTTGAAGGAGTGAACTCTGGTTGGATGAAGCGACCGACCCCTACACTCTAAAGTGAAAAGGCGTGGTCACATTTTGAAATTCAGTACTCGAATTTCATTTTGCAGAATTTCAACTTGGATCACGTGAAAGTATGGTCCCTCGCTTGTCATGCAGACAGGACGTTGACCTCACCTCGATATATACCTTTGATATAAAACCCGCCTCCTTTCGCGCGTGTAGAGTTCCGACTTGGTTATGAACTGGCCGAAACACTTACGAGCTTGAAATTATTATTGCATGTCGAAATAATGCACGACAAGCGCATTGTGCAAGACCTCGTGCAACGTTTCAAGACGACCCCAATTGATCAAATGCAATCTTGATGCCTTCTCTAATAGATTCAATTTTAAATCATTTTCTTTTTTCATACTCTGATTGATTTTTCATTTGTCTGTGCCCAATCGTCCTGGAAAATTTCCAGGGATACGGAAATAGGGATGGATAGGGATGGATAGAAATAGGGATAGCCTATGCAGAATATTCAATTACCACATCTAGCTTCGGATAAGTTCAAGTGGAAATTCAGTTTTATCAGCACATTTAGCACATCTGCTAAAAATTTAGCACATCTGCTGTCCAACGGAAAAAACTAGTGAGATTCATTTGCCATAGAGGTTATTTTCTCATGCAGATATGCCTGAAAATGGTCACTATGGAAAGAGTCACTTATTAGGTTCTTCCATGCACTCTAAATCCCTTGGACCAGGATTCTGGTCCATTGGGCCGTAAATCTGGTCCAAGCAATGATCAAAATAAATCCGGTCCATTGGATCAGAATTTTTCGTCCAAGCGGGATATGAATTTCTTGGTATCTTAAATCTAGATTGCGCTAGTGTCGCAATCAAGCAAGACGGTCGAATTTTTAAGATGCATTTGAATTTATGTGCATAGAAGTGATTTTACTATTGTTCTGTGAAGCATAACCTCAATAGTTAGTATTGAAAATGTTTATTTAACAAAAACAAAGTGTTAAAAGTTAAATTTTCATCGTATAGAGTGGAAAAGCTAGTTCTTTGTTAAAACTGTATTTACTCGGAGAAACTATTATTTAACCATATCAAGTAAGTTTCAACACATTTTGAGCCTAAATATTCTTTCAATAATGTATGCAGAGTGAACTATCCAATTCAAAACATACAGAGAATATGAGTGATAGACGATCAAAACTGAAATATCAAATTTAACCTGAAACTTTAAGGTTATACCGTTCTAGATATTGAATATTTCATGTATAAATTGATATATAATGGCTCTGAGTTTATTTTTGCGTCAATAAAATTTTATTCAATATTTTGATATACTGCAATTTACATGATGTAGTAAAATAAATGTAATTTTGAGAAAAATCAGTTTTGAGAGTAAATGTGTTTATTCACTGTATGTGATCAAATTCCGTCAGGAACATTTTTTATTCGATAGATACATTTTTTCATTGTTTACTTATTGTTTTAAACTGCAAAAAAATGATCTTGAATCGATTTTCATCCAAAAATTAAAATGCATCCTATAACTGTAACTCACTTTCGCTAGTTCACATTTTGACCGCATTGAAATAATAGATGGCGTCATGCAGTTCTGCGTTTCCCTGTCCAAGCTTGGACCGGAAAACGCTTCCCGGGTCCATTGGACCAGAAAGTCAGTCCATTGGGCTAGAATCGCAAGTTTGGTCATTGCTAGATGTTCTTTTGTGAATTTCAACGATTTTGCGCAAAAAGTATTAAAAAAATGTCTGCGGGTTCAACGAACTCTTTTTCTAACGTTCATTTTCAGTTTAGTAACAATTTTGAGAATAAGTTAAAAAGTTCATATAGGGCTCTTGAGATTCAGAGTAAAGGAAAATTTGGTCTTCAAAATTGAAGAAACATAATTTTCAACGATTAAAAATCCTAATTTCCGCGAAAATAAATCAAAAGAGCAATAACGATTCACATTTCGAATTCGTTCCTCAAATCCAAAAAAAATATACCCTCACCAGGTGTTATTCTCGTGTATTTTAACGAAGTGAAAAGGAAAATTTAGAAAAATTTGATAATAAAATTAACTTGAATAGCATTCAGTTCAATATTTTCGCTGAATTAGAAACAAAGGGTTTCAAAATAAAATTGAACCTAATGCATTCTTTCACGATTTTCATTGATTTTTTCCATTTTCATGGAAAAATGGGCTAAAATATACAAGATAAACGTCTGGCAAGATTATAATTTTATGGATTCAAGGAAGAGAAATAATTTTAAACTCCAAACTACCATTCATATTTGCGTCATATTCGGAAAAAATAGGATTTTTAATGTATAAAAAATTTGAAAATGAATATCAAAACTTGAGAAAGCAATTTTAGGAATCAAATCCAATTTTTCTTCACTGTTAAGCTCGAAACTTGAATAATCTCATAGAACTTGTTCTTTACATTGTTACTCAACTATTAACAAATGTTTTTCAAAATACAATTTTCAAGTTCGCTAAACTACGTGCTAGTTTAGTCGACTCATAGATTTTTCTAACTTTTTTGAAAAATTTGTTTAGAAAAACAAATTAAACTTCTGTTTGGGGAAGATTTTTCATAAATTTAATTTAGAGGAACAATTTTCCTTTTCGAGAAGAATAATATTTTTAATCGTTCAAAGTGAAAATTTTTTTTTCTTCAAAACAAGTTATACGATCCTTCCCTTTTATGGTTACAAACAAAATAAATTATAGTTTTACCACACGTTTACTTTATTTTTCTATTGTAAATTTGCATTTTGGGAATAGTAATCTCAAATCAAAACACATGCGTAGTTGAAAAAACTATAATTTTCTCATCATTCAGTGTATTAAACCTGTATAGTGAATTTACCATACGTATGTGCATTATTTTTTTATTATATTTATAGTAAAAATTGCTATTCAAATTTCTAACAGTGTAAAGTTTTGCAATTTTCCGTAGTACTGACTCCTTTCTAACTTCTTCAGGACTGAAATTACGAAAGTTACCGGGTTAGTTTTGCGGAAAATTTTGTTAGGCTAGTTAGTGCCGCTTCATTTATTTTTCTCAATGCCTTTAAATTTCAGTTTTCAAAACTTCAGTGTTTCCAAATTTCGGACCCCTCGAAATGAAAAAAAAAATAATAAACGGACCCTCAGTTATATTAAGTCTGTAAATTCGACTTGAAAAATTTTTCCAAGAAAATCTTTTTACGCACAATTTCGTACTCCGGATTCCTCCTATCAGCCACAAATCTTTTCTTCATGGTTGGCAAATTGTCTGTAGACTATCTCGGAGATTTGAATAATTTGAGTTTCAGCCTTACTTCCTTCATGTTTACAAGCAATATTTCCAAAAACTGTTCCCAGGATACCCAAAAAATCATCATCAAGCTTGTGCAGTGATTATGTTCCATCGATCGAACCGATAATAGCCAATCGTTAGGCATTTTATAACTTCTTTCGAATTAGTGATGATAATAAAATTCAAAATAAATAAATAAAACAATGAAATATTTTTATGGGTCTGCTGGACCCTGAGTAAAATTTATGAACCTCAGACGACTTTAATCATTCAGAGGATTAGGTGAAATTACGCAGATGTGCTCAGGTTTTTGTTTTTCAGTCATCAGGAAGCGGTTGAAGCTTTTTTTCGAAATAGAGTTGATGTTGAATATTCAATAAGTTTGCATATTCATTGCTGGAGCGATGATACTCCAAATTATTGCTGCTGATAAATCTGCCAGTCTTTTTATGAGTGGTTGTACGAAAAGGTTAAAAACTTGTTCTTCAATTCATTATTCTTTCTTTCTTGTTCTGTTGGTTCTTTCTCTTATTTTTTTGTGATTTTGCCTTTTTGTCTTCTGTCTCTTTTTATTGCAATGACACTGATGCCAAACACTCATGATTCAAATTGACATTTTTTTATCCTTCTTGGGAGTTGAACACTTTAATATTACTTTCCTGGAGGCAATATAAGTGCACATATCGTGACATCGACCTGCACCTTCTTCTCTGTCTCATTCTGTCACTAAGGAGAAAAGGTTGGGGGGGGGGGGGGTGCAAAAGAAGAAACAGAGTCGCATATTAAGTATAAACGCGAGAAATAGGCGCGGTCGCAGTCGTAATACCCACTACCGTTATTCGCTCTTCTTTCTTTTCTTTTTTTTCCCTCCTTCCTGCTGTTCGTTTATTATTATTAAACATCACCTCAGCGTCGAAAATTGGACCGCAGACGTCCTTAATCGTGCAGGGTGCGTTAATTTTCGTTAACAAGCCTTTGTCCCTTCCAAAATGATTTTCAGGCATGTCAATTGTCAGTTATCTGTCTGCCTTGATGCAGACTCGTTAAAGTCTCAGAAACCATGAAATCATTACTTTTCATCCTTAAAACTCCTTTTTTTTAAATCACTTGTTTCCCTTCTTCTTTTATTTCGTGAAATTTTGGGTGAGAAAAACATTTTACGACTATAATTTACAGCATGTGAATGTAAACATAGTTTATGCGAACCCTGCTGCTGCATGTACGTATTACGCCGACCTAATTCTTGACATGAAT
The DNA here is from genome assembly GCA_011762715.2 of Neuroterus valhalla. Taxonomy (NCBI): domain Eukaryota; kingdom Metazoa; phylum Arthropoda; class Insecta; order Hymenoptera; family Cynipidae; genus Neuroterus; species Neuroterus valhalla. The sequence continues at coordinate 13,305 of WSXT02182545.1, read as the reverse complement.
AATGTATCTGCTAACTTTTTCTAGGGCTGGTAGTCGATATCAATTTTTTCATGCCAGTTGTGTATTTTTAAATCAATATGTAGAACTTGTTATACAATCTAAAATTATATATTGCTTTGTCTCCAATACATAAGATATAAGATCGTTTTTATTGTGCGACATGGAAAGTTAAGTAGCCCTTACAAATGTCAGCTTCACTATAAATATGAGTTACTACAAAACTACAAATTATTAGATGTCCAGGAAGTTGACACCGCCATTTTAGATTTTCTCTAAAATAATTTTGTGCTGGATTGTGCCCAATTTGTGCTCAATTGTGCTGCAGAAGATTTTCTTCGAAAAATGAAAATTGAGACACAATCCTGCCAAATACGGGTTTTGAGCTAGCACCGCCATTTCGATTTTTTTAAATCATGAAATTGTGCTGAGTTCACTGAAGGAAGCACAAAATTGTGCCGCAAACAAAAAATTCTTAACAAAAAAATTGTCTTATGCCAATTTTCCATATCTTCAATATTTTCAAAAATATCCCACTCTCTTCGGAACTAAAAATATTCATCTCCCGCAAATTGGCAAAAATCAAAATTTTAGAATAAAAAATTTGTGCTGAGTTGTGCTCGTCGAGCACAACAAAATTGTCTTATGCCAATTTTTTGTCGACCCCAATATTTTTAAAAATACCCTACTTTTTTGAAACTAAAAATTGCTCGCCTGCAAAGAAAAATGTATAAAGAAGAAATGAATAATCGACACACTATGGCGGGATTTTTGAAGAATATGTTCGAAAGTTTTGAGCAAGAAATTAATGATAACGTATTAAGAATAAATATTAAAATACAAAAATACGAACAATGAACAAACTTTTTCGTAAGACGATCCTGTTGTTCTCGCCGAGCATAATTCAGCACGAATTTTTAGTTCCGGTATTTTGATTTGTCACAATTTGTTGAGCAACAGATTACAAAAAAGGGGGTATTTTCGAAAATATTATATGACAAATTGTCATAAGACAATCTTGTTCTGCTCGCCGAGAACAACTCAGCACAAATTTTTCATTCCGAAATTTTGATTTTTCACAATTTGCGGGAAATAAATATTTTTTGTTCTAAAGAAAGTGGGGTATTTTCGAAAATATTGAGGAAACGAAAAATTGGCATGAGACAATTTTGTTGTGCTCGTCGAGCACAACTCAGCACAAATGTTTTATTCAAAAAAATTTTATTTTTGAGAACTTTTGAAAATAATTTTTTTCGGGTCTCCAAGAAGTGGGGTCCTTTTCAGTATTTTTTAATTTAGTTGACAGCACAATTTTGGGCCCTCTTTGAGTAACCCAGCACAATTTTTGTTTTGAGATATTTTCAAATGGTGGTTCTGACAGCTTTTTCAAAATTTGACCGACCTTATTTCGAAAATGGTTGATGTTGGGAATTTTTGGTTTGAGACACAATTTTGTGCTTCCTTCAGTGAACTCACCACAATTTTATTTTTAAAAAAATCAAAATGGCGGTGCTAGATCAAAAATCGTATCTTTGAAAATGTGTCTCTAATTTTTATTTTTGAAAAAATCTTGTGCAGCACGATTGAGCGCAAATTGAGCACAATTCAGCACAAAATTATTTTTGAGAAATTCCAAAAAGGCGGTGCCAACTTCCTGCAGATAATTATTAGTTAGTTTCAGTTGTTGAGTAATTGCTTTGTTTTGAATCTCTCCTAATAATAGGCATGATTTCCTTATTATTTATAGTCAAATTCTACTTATTTCATTCAATATAGTAGTTCAATATCTGTTTATTATTCATTTATTATTCATTTTATTATTCATTTAGCTTATTCAGACAGATGGCCACTGGTCAGGGAAATCGCGAAAACCGGGAAATGAATAGGAAGGTTCTAAGGCTGGGGAATAACAGTGAATTTATTTGCTGACAGGCAATTTTTATTATTCACATTTTAACTGGAGTAACCAGTATCCAATATCAATTTAGAGAAAAGAAATATTTAAAAATTCGACATTTTGGCGCCTTCGAAATTTGAATGATTTTTTAATTATATTCTTCAAGCCAACCTCCCCCTGGAATCTGAAAAATTGTTCAAATTTTCACAAATTACAATTAAGAGCTTAAATAATTACCGAAATCAATTGTAAAGATTCAACATTGAGTAGTTTTAAATAAAAAAATCATAAATAAAACAATTTCACAGGTCAAACATCCAATTTCGTGTAACTACATATTGATAGTCCTATTTATAAAATTGTTGAATTATTAAGTTTGAATGCTAAAAACCCGTTTGGAAATTATTGATTCGGAATTTTGTTATTTGAAGACCTTGCAATTAAAAAAAAAAATTGAATAGCTTTTGTTCTAAAATCTAAAATTTTCAAATTTTTCTCATTCGTACATTTTTGAGATCTTCTAATTATAATTTATTCATAGTTTAGCGGCTCTTACTTCAAAATTGTATCGTTTAATTCGAAATTGTTTAATTTTGAGGGTTTAGTCTCTAATTCCAAACGTGTTGAATAAAAAATTGTTGCGTATTAGATTCGTTAATTAGAAAATTCCTTTTCAAATACTTTGACTGATAAATTTATTAGTCTCTGAAACTTGAATTAAAAAATTATCAATGTCCTGGAAGAATGGTTGGAAACTGGCAAATGACCAGAAATTCTATCCCGAATCTTGATTGACTACCCCCTCTTAGCACACATAATATAATAGTATTTAGATCAAAGAATTAATATTGAATACAAACTTTTTTCTGCATGCATCGAAATTCAGAGTTTCACCATTTTTCTCGGTATCTTAACAAACGAAACCGAGTGCTTGCTTAGCAATTATTATCCTTAACATGCACATCGAATGAATGCGTAAATCGTTATAGGTTGTCGCTATATATATATATATAAATGCACACACACTTACAGTTTCACATTCACGTCCCGATACCGTTTCTCGATTCAAAGCCCCCCCCCCCCCCCTCCGCTATAAAGTACAGTTCTGTCTTTTCTAGGGTCTCATTAGTTTGTCATTTGCGTTTAAAGTTTCTTCCTCTACCTTTCATTTAATTCTCACTCGGTTCTTAATTTCTTCTGCAATAAAGTAACCTAACGGAAATTTAAACGACATCTTGGACTGGATTCGTATTTGCGAATGACTTCAACCTCGAACACCATGCCACGCGTTTTTCTCGACCTTTTGTGTCTTTCATAACATTTTTCTGACTGTAATTTTTCTATACTCGATTGTTCTGCTGTCCTGAGGATAAAGGCAGTAACTACAAAATCAGTGAATGGAGAAAATCGAGTATAACTTTTGAATATGATTTTTCCTATCCTGCCTGATTAAGTAGATATTTGAATTGTTTTCCGATTGTTATTCAGGGTGGCGATTTGGCGGACGATTCAAAATTCCTGGTCATGACTGTAAGCTGAATCAAGAATCTGTGATTTTTTTCCCCCATACAGTCATCGAATTTTTCTAAACCGAGATTTCTCGGATCTCGTCCACAGTCGGTTGAAAGTCCGATGATCTGTTAATCATAAAGTGACATTAAAATCTCATCTGTCAAAACGAGAAAAATGAAAATTTCCCTCGTTCCTCGGATCGTGTCGCTTACTGCAACTCTCGAATCTAACATCTATCGCTGGTGGGTTTTCCCAGCTTGAGTAAGTAACCTTCTACGACGGTACTTTTATCTCCAAGCTATATTACGTAAAAGTGCGTTACGCATCGGCAAAACAATTTAATGGTGTCGTTATGTGAGTAGAGTATGAGGAAGGGGAATCTGGTACAGTGAATCATTGCAGAAAAAGGGAAATAGGAATTACTCTGTAATTATCTCTGTTTTTCTTTTTGCCTTCGGGTGCTGGAGCTGAGAGAACCGTAAAAAATTCTTTTTTTCAGATTTGTCATTTTTATAATTGTGTCCTCGAATGATGCATTATTTTTATTTCGTAATTTCAATGCAACCAATTTGAGGGTGTTTTCAAAACTATGTTAATGTATCTTGAGAGGCCGGTCGTAGCATTTATCGGTGCTTGGAAGCGATCCGTTATAAGCGGTGCACTTTGATAGGAGTGTTTTACGAGGTGCCGACGCGAGCCAAGATATATAAAATGCATTCTCGACCAAGCTATACCTAAAGCGAACAAAACACTGCGAAGAATAGCGGTCAATGTGTTGGTCGAAGAAGCATAGCCATAGCTCGTAACATAGGAAGAGAGATAGAGAGAGAAAGAGAGATAAATATAGGGATATGAGAGACAGAGAGGGTCAGCTAAATACAGGTGCATTGCCACAGTTGCCAAATCTACCACTTTGTTTGACCAAACAACCCACAGCATACGAGCTTACTGGCTTTGTCTGCCTGAACCGAAAAGCCTCCAAGCGATTACACATGAAATTGTATTGACAGTTTTGCCCCGTCCGAAAATTAGATTTTCTGGACTCAAAGGATTAACTATAGGCCTCTACTACAAAATCTTTTGAATAATCTACAATCTCTGAAAGTTGGCGCGGAAATTAACCCTGCGGAAGGAATGACGATAAATTTGTGGCAAGAGAATTACAATTATTGTTGCGCAGGAAAAATGAAAGTCTGTGCAGAGGGACAGTGGTCTATTCGGGAACGACTAGGCACGGCAGTTCAATCGCAATTGCAGGAAGTTGCTTTCCTGTTGTATTTTCTATGGCCATCTTTGGAAGCATCACCTTTACCAGATGCTGTTACTGGATGGCTGATGCAACACGAAATTTTGACGCAATCTATTAGACAAGAGCAAATTTCCTTCTACCAAAGTTGGAGTCTCGCAACTCCCCTTTGGTCTCTCTAAAGTCTAAATGGCTAGAAGCTAAGCTGTTTAGGATGTCTATGCACTTTAAACTGAACCCAGAACCTTCGACAACATCCTCTTTAATCACGAAGCCCCCATCGACTCTCGAAAACTCCGTCACAGAAACACCTGGTTGTTCTATACCCTCTGGGTGATCATCTTTCACATCAATAGTTATTTTTGCTTCATTAGCTGTTGAAATTGACGTCATTTTGAGGTCGTCTCATGTTTAATTCACGTAACCGTTATCGTTTTCGAAGCTTCCTCGAAGCGCCAGGTATGTTCTTTCTTCTCTCTGCCTCTATGTGCCTCGTGCTGGTACACACATGTAATTTTCTTTGTCGAGGGAGCAAAGGTACAAACGAGTAATTGCGATTTAGATAGCAGCAGACGTGTGGAATAAAGGCACATCACAAAGAAAGCAAATTCTTTTAACGACGCTCTCCCAATGCATTGTGGCGGGACCTTGCGGTTGACTCTATGATGGGTGACCTAAGTTAGACGAGAATAGTACAAACTGAGGTCGTTCGTCGGTCAAATTCGTTTCTTTTAAGTGACACTCTTGCAATCAGCGATAAACGACCTCCCGTTGTCGTTCCCCGCAGATCAGGCTTGACTTTTCAAACTATACACGCTGAGAATTAGTCCACTCAGCTATTAAAGAAATTGCAGCTTTAGTGAGATAAACACCCGCTGAGCGGTTGTCCACCTTCAAAAGATCAGAAATAAACAGTGGTCATTATGTTTTCGTTCATTCTCTCTGGATGATGAGATCGTCTTCGAAACACTGTGGATTTAAATTAGCTTGATGAGTCTTCAGGATGTGGTTTGATTTTTTGGCTGGTTGCGGGCATTCAGGTAAGGTTGAGTAATCCTGTTTTTTTAATCATCTCTAGGGAAATGTTTTCAGTCTTCTGAACTTGGGAAGTTCAGAAACCCACAGGCATGACATCATCTGAGGACATATATGTGAGAATTTCGGTCAAGAATTTTGGAGGCTTGTCTCTAACTGAAATCCCTCAATTTTGATCGTTCCTACTTTACAGGACAGCACGATATGAGCAAAAGGGAAGTTGCTTAAGGTGAGAAACGCTGGTAGTTGTTCCAAGTCATGGCATTAACTCGATAAGGAATGAGTTGGCTCTCCTTTAGAAAGATACTTCTATGGAAATAACGACTATGTTGTATAAGTAGAAAATTCAGCAGTTTCTAACGACAAATCGTACTCAGGTACGCAAAAACTGTCTACGCTTCGTTGTGATCTTTCTTTCCTTTGTGCTCATGGCCTGACATTCTCCTCGTTTCTTTTTCATCCCCATATCCCTTCACTATTCCGCTGCTACACTAGCATTGTTCCTTTCCTCTTTACTGTACATATAATAGACCGGGAATGTATCGATTTTCATTGAAAACATGAGAAGAAAATAGCGATCATGTGGTCTTCAGAATCCTGATGGTCTGAATCATGATGATCAGCCTGATGATGATAATGGTGATATCGACGTTTGCGATGATGACTAGAAACTATAAAGAAGAACCTAGGTGTTTTTCTTTCTCGGGATTTAGCGCCCGGCTTTGCACTCTCATCTCACCAGCATGACGCCGCTAAGGATTGTTCCAGGAGGATGGTGGGGTACAAACGAGTTGTCAGTGCGAGTACTGTAGAATCGAGAATGGAGAGGGAGATGGATAGATGGAGAGACGAGAGTCTGGGACACGAGGAAGGATATTCGTGTCCAGTAGAGGGGGTTGTTGGACGGCAGGATTGCCGAGTGACGAAGATAGAGAGCAGGGGCATTGAAGGGGGAAATAAGGAGGGGAAGGGCGTCAGCTGCGTTGTACACTAAGAAGGGACTGCGGTGTGGAGGGGCACGTAAAGAGTCGAGCTGAGTCATAGCGATGTTGCCACGTCTCCGATCCGTATTCTCGTTGGACATGGGATTCCACGAGTCTTCTCTACTCCAAACGCCTTCTTTTCTTCCATAAACATTACCCTTTATTCAAATATCCCATGAAATAATTCCTCCCTCCATAGTCCAGAGGAATATATCCCTCCATGATGGAATATGTACAAAAACATGACGCGATTCCTCGCCATACCGCACATCGACTAGCTGGGAGAGTGTCTAGTTATACTTTCTTGCTGAATTACGTATGCTTCGATGTAGGGTGGAAATACATGAGGCAGAATATTTTTGATTCTCCAGGGAGGTAATCACAAATTTCGTTCCAGCGCTGTTGCCATGTTTCAAAGTAGCGAGGGTAATCCAAGGTATATACGTACGTAGTTTAAACTGTAAGCTCTATTTTCAGTGTATCGAGGAATATGGTGAATGAATTTCGATTGAAAAATATGTGGCGTGATCGGGCGGAGACAATATAGGTAATGAGTACACAGCTCGACATTCAATTGCGTTTGCAAATTGTGTGGAAAGATCGATTCGCGACAGAACAACAGCACAAGTCACTTGAAATGTTTCATAAACAGGCTGCAAAAGTATGCTTGTGTTACGTGGAATGGATCGATATATGCACACCACTTGAAGAGGACAGACAGACAGGCTTTGAGATATTTTTCACCCATTGTTTTAGTGGATTGTAGCTATGTGCAGTTGTGCACTAGAATATATTTGTATTGCACAATGTACATTGTATATGCTAGTATTATAGGTGAATATCTCATTCTGGCAGGAATCGTGTCGTCGGATTTTACGTGCTCGTAAATTTACATAAGCTGGGGGGAAAGGAATCGCCCACGTCAAACCCTTCGGAAGCTAGTCCTTGTTTGTCGACGTTTTTTTTTTTTTTTGTTCCTCGTCCCTTTTTCAGTTCGTAGTCCTTTGCACAATGCGTGTCCGGCCCATTCCTCAATGCATGAACTCGCCCCGCATTCATCTCTCAATAATACCCATAGTTTTATAACCGCTTTTACGATAGAAAGTTTAAAAACAGCAATAGATTGAGAACATAAAAATAGAAAACAACAATTAATTCCCATGCTAGTCCGTATAATTGAGGATTTGTGTCGAAGACTCGTATGAAGTAAAGATATTGGAGACTTATTAAATCAAACGTGTGGCCAGTTCTCCTTGAAATTCGAGACCGATGGACGTCAGTTGTTCAGGAGAGGTACAGCATCGAGATTTCTCGTAGTACCATCGTCTTCGCGGCACCATGCAGTACACACATTTTATTCGATTTGTCGAGAGCCAGAGCAGAACCAGCATGTGGGACGGGGGGGGGGGGTGAAGAGGATCAAAGAACAAAAGCCTTTTCTGCCTTGCGTCGTTGTCGTGCAGTGTTCCCTTAGCATTTTTCTTGTCATGTTACTCTTCGTAGGATCGTCTCCGGGAGTTTCGAGCTTATAGGTTAGGTTTGTCTGACAATATCACAAGAAATCTGTTTGTAACCGAAAAAGGAGTAAACATTTTGAGAGCCTGGATCATTAGCTATACGGAAATAGATCGATGCGTACACGCCCGCAATACGCAGACGAGATTACGAAAGGCGAGGCTCTCTTTCTCTCCATTTTTCTCTCACCCCGTGAACTCTTCTGTCCGCGGGCCAACGTATTGATCTACCATTTGCCGCCTATTTCAAACCTAAAAAGACATACGACTCCATGTGAGGGCGAACCAGCAGCTCTTTTTTCTCCTTCTCTGTGTGCGGAGAAAGTATATTTTTTCATTTGTAAGCTGATGTATAAACAAGTTTGCGTTCAAAGGAACACCTGAATCATCAGTCTTGAGAACGTAATCTTTCTAGAGAAAGAGGTCATCCTTAATTTATGTAACGCAACTTTCCGCGAATTTTAACACTGCCCACCCTGTGTGCTACGTTATTTTCCCGACTTTCCTGTAGTGTTTCGTTATTGTGTAACAAGGATAGCTAGACCTCTTTTCTCACAATGGGTTACATAATTTATGGATGGCCTCAAAAGCATAACATGGAAAATACCCATTCATGGTCATAAGTCATCTATTTTCGAATACCTCTTCCGGCAGCGGAGACTTTTTGTCTAGAAAACGATCTGCATGTAGAACATTGTTTGCTTCATGACATGTAGAAGTATTTTCAACGAATGGGAATAAAATAGAGATAAACGTTAAGAGAACATAAAAATTACGATTGGAGGCTCCTATCCTAATGACATTCTTGAAAAAAAAAATACACGAAAGGACCACGGTACATGAAGCAGTTTTAGCTCTCGAATTCAAAAGATGTGAGATAGTTTAACAAGGACCTTGTAAAGTGTAAACGTAATTTAACACACGTTACGCACTAGTGTATGGCGGGAGAAGACACAGGTTTGACCTAGAGACTCCCTTGGTTCATGTAGAGTGATTGTAGACCCATGTTAATGCCTCCTCATAAACCAAACCGAACCGAGGCAGGTTGCAAAGAGCTGGGAGTCATACCGAGGCCGGGAGCGAGTCTGCCCAAGTAAAATTCCTCGACGAGAACGGGAAGTGGTGGGGTGGCATGGTTCGTGGATGTGGTCTGCTCGCCAGCCATCCACCGTGGCACTTCCACTTCGCTCCTTTTTCTTCCCCTTCATGTCCCCTCTGAATTCAGCCCCCCTCCCCGCAACAGTTCCACTTCCTTAGACGCGTGCGTGAGCATTTAATAGCAAAGGGCGTTCACGGTGTGCGTGTTCTTCTTGAATCTTTCGTCTCTTTCTACTTGCATTTATTGTGTTTAGTAAACCGGGAGGGAGAAAGAGGGGAATAGAATATAGGGGCTCCCGCGGCCACGGAGCTGAAGGCGACCGTTTTCCCTGAGTCCGACTAGCTGCGCAGTTAACAGTTTCAAAAGCACTCGTCTAGTGGCAACATCTGTCAAGTCGTATCATCAAACTTGGTAGGTTTCTTCGCTTATGACACAAGCATACCTACGAATTATTATTTCTTTAACTTCTCTTGTTGCTATGTGCTCGAAATTTCAAGGTGTCTAAGACGTACTAGGGCGATCCCACGGGCACTTTACAATTCGTCATCGGAAGTTCCCCTTGCTGTTTACCAGTCAACTTGTCTAGAACTTATATTCTGTTACGCAGCGATTACCCTCACTTTAATCGCTTTCACCTTTTTGAAAATTTGATAAAAAATGCGCCACATCATAAGGCCTGATAATCACTCTACACAGATTGTTTTGCAAAACGAGTTGATGCAAGAAACACGAGAGATTCTGATTTTTTCCTGGCAAACGCCTAGTGCCATAACGCGCCCAAGGAAGTTCCACGTAAGTTTGGGAAAGCACCATGACGGTTCCATCCACAGCACCCCGTTCTCTTTCCTTTCCGACAAATAAATTACTCGCTGGTGTGATAAAACCGATTTCGTAGATACTAGTACATAATCCGCCCTAACGACCAGATAATCTGGTACCGTTTCTATTATTGAACAACTACAAGCTTTCCTTCTCTTGAAAAACGATACCCTTTTTGTAAGAAGCTGCTAGCCAGATTAGTTGCTTGCGACAAGACTCGAAAGTTTGTGTAGCCCTCGGGCGCCAATCGGCAAAAACGGAAACACCCAGGGTTCGATCGATGACCAACAGTGTGTGCAGTGTCGATTGGAATTGAAATTTTCGAGTGAATGAGACGTCACCTCTGGAGAGCGATACAAGTTTACGTGTAACTCGCGTGAACTGACACGAGTGACTCCCCGGGAGAGCAAGAAACTCCCCAGATGTCTGCGCCTGCGTATCCCCTCCATTAGACTTGGCCAATCGCTGAAGACTTCTCCTCTTGCGATATTATCCCCACCATTTAGGCAAAACTCTACGGTTCCCCTTCCACTTGGAGGGTCCTTACGTATCCATATATCACCTCCTTTCCCCGTTCCTCATGCTGCTTCAACCGATTCGGCCCAGCCAAGCGAGAGCCGTCATGGCCGCCTCTACAAAAACATCCGCGAATACTTTTATCTCCACGGATCCAAACGCAGGGAAACGAAGCTTCGATCGGGGTGGAAGGCGTGCAGTGCAGTTCCAAGGAAGACTACGTCGCAGTTTCTCTGAATTCATTTTCTGCCTCGCCAGAGATTCAGGAATTAGTATATGACTATCAATGTATCCGTAGGTGTAGGAGTAGGTGAGTATTGTAGGCTGGAGGTAGGCCCGAACACGGGTTTACAGTTATAGGCAGAAATGGCTGAGGAAGATCTCCAGAGGATGCAGGTCTCCGGCAGCAGAATCTCTATACTTCGCGGATGACTTCTCTTCCTTATTTGAAAAATACCAACAATCCCCGAGGGACTTTGGGATGGTCGTTTGCTATGCCAAGAGCAGAACTGCGATGTTGCCAAGCCACTGGCTCGACTCCGACCGTCCCTGCGAGACGAACCTTGAAGCAGAGGCTTTGACCGACTCTTCGTATCTTGTGCGTTTTTCGTCTGATCAAATATTTTGATTTTGTGTCGTATTCTGGATGAGATGATAAGTTTTAGGAATTTGGATTTTAATATTCATTTAGCTTTAGCAAACTGCAGGTGAAGTGATCAGCTTTCAGGTGAATTTCGTTGAGCTGTTTCCGATAAATCTTCCTGCTTGATATTCATGAATCATGGAGCTACAATAAGACTAAATTTATCAAACATTTCGAGAGAACTGTCTTGTCGGGTAATACAGGACAATACAGTTCGCCTCGTTGTTTCTTTCCCGAAATATTAGGGTTCGCGCACGGGCGTTCCTGCGTTACCCAATGCTTGCACTAGTTTTGAACATCTGTCGAATCAGCGTCGAGCATTGTCAGTGGCTGCGCGAGAATTTTTCGATTTAGAGTGGAATCGTCTACGAGTTTTATTTTCAAGCTGAAATTTGTGACTTTTAGGGACTTTTTAGAAGATGGAGCCAGCAATGTGCTCAGAAAGGCAGTGACTAACAAACGCTTGCTGTGTGTGAGTGATGCGGCCAGACACGGCTCTACGTATACGTCAGCGCCCGTGTTCTGTCACTGGCTCCATTTTCCTATCTGATCTGAGCGTACTGGGAGCCAGAGGTAATTTATGATTTCCAAGAAGTGGCCAATTGATAGAACCACGGACTTTCGAGAAAAATATTTTTTTTTAACCAAATTTTTCTCTTCTGTAATTTGTGTTGTCTCTTTTCATGATTTTTCAGTGTAAGATATAGAGCCGTATTAGATTCGGCCCTCGCTTGGCTGTTAGTCACAAGTTTTGTTTCCAATACAAAACTGTTTACTCATTCATTTCTTAATATAGTTATTAATGAAATTATGATTTTTGATGATTGTTTGAACATTTTTCTCAAAGGTAACTCTGTTTCAACTCTTTATTATATCTCTCGTTCTGAAATTTGTAGATTTTCTTTTAAATTATATAGTGATTATTCAATTATTTGTAGTATTCATATAATTTTTCATTTTAAATTAGGAAATAAGTGTAGGAAAACATTTTGTTTTTATTTTTTCTACGGCGAGTATCACTCTAGTTTGTGCGATAATTAATCAGACATAATAGGATAATAAAAGAGCGAAATTACGAAATTCACTGAGCAATGTTACGAAAAACAGTGATATCCCCATAAAAAACTTTTAAAAGATTTAAAAAAGTTTGTCGGGTAACACAGAACAAAAAACATTGTGTAAATTTTGTTTTCAAGGAATTTACAGATGTAATGCGTATAACCTTGAAAAAAATATTGTGATTAAAGCCTGTACGACTTCCGAAAGAGAATTTATTTAGCTTAGTTTATCAAAGTGAATCAACATGAAACAAGTTTTTCTAATTGTAGAAAATAATGTAATTTTGTTATAGAAGAATACGTGAACCGTTTATTCTACCAGTCTGCACCATAATATAATAATAAAGGAGCGAAATCACGAAATTCACTCAGCAATATTACAAAAAACAGTAATATCCCCATAAAAAAACTTTTAAAAAGTTGAAAAAAGTTTGTCGGGTAACACAGAACAAAAAACATTGGTTCCATGACCATTGACAAATATTGAAAAATTACAAGCAACAAAAAATAATGATAACCAATCGTCGGGCAGACCATATTAATTTTCCAGTGTGACTTTTTTAGCATGCTTACTCAATGGTAATGGGAGGAAGTGAGAGAGACTGTATACCATTCAAAAATTTACAAAAAGGACCGACAACCCGCTTGTTTTTATGGAGCATGTACCTGCAACATATTTTAAATATCGCAACGAAAAAATGTGACATTCCATTGCTCTGGCATAGAATGACAAGATTCAAAGTAGTTGCGTATTGCTCTAATTTTAGTGGGCGTTCCAAAAAATTAAAGCGGTTTTTGAAACAGTGTTCTTAGATGTACAATAAAATTTGTGTCACATGTTTTTCATATTACCTCCATTATCATACAACAAGCGGGTTGTTGTCGAGCCTTTTTGTAGATTTTTGAATTAATATTAGGAACTTGAGAATAGGAACTTGGAACGTACGTACGCTACAGACTGGGGCTTTTGGTGAACTGATTAAAAT
>WSXT02182534.1:0-20975 GCA_011762715.2 Neuroterus valhalla | reverse complement strand
CAAGTCAGATTTAAGTCTTTGGATTCAACTATTCGGGGAAATGTTAAAGTTTTATGTCAACGAATTTTTTTGTTTTCTAGCTGAAGATTGATTATTCCACACAAAACTTCATTTCTTTAACTGAGGATTTTACTACTTTTTTTTAATTCGTTTTTTTTTATGATTTAAGAATTTATTTTTCCAACTAAAAATGTAACTATTCCATTTATGGTGAGGAATTTATATTTTTTATGGCAAATTATTCTTACCAGGCGGTAATGATTTTTTATTGTTAAAAATCGTTTCTCTGATGAAGAGCGATCCTTCTTGGTTGAGAATTCATCCTTTTTCGTTAAAAATGCAAATGTCCAGTTACGAATCAATCTATTTTGGTTGAGGATTTAACTATTTTGTTGCAAATTAATTTTATTTCTGGTTAGGAAATAATATTCTCATCAGAAATTTAACCATACAGTTAAAGAAATATCCTTGAATCTGAAAATTGAACCATTTGGTTGAAAAATCAATGCATTTGGTTGAGAATTCATTCATTTTCTGAAGAAGTGTAACTTTTTATGGAAAAACTATCATGAATTCATCATTTTCCGCTTATAAGGCAACTATTTGGTCGTAGATTATATTGTTTTAGTTAAGGATTCGACTATTCTCTTAAGCATTCGTCTTTTTGGCATCAAAATTCAACAGTTCCATTGAAACTTCAATTATATGGTTATAAATCAAGTTTCTTGTTGGAAATAAGTCTTTTTGGTGAAACATTAATATTCTAGGTTAAAAATTTTTTTTTTTTGGTTGAGAATTTCACTATTTAGCTTAAAGCTGAACCACATCTTCAGAAAACATTTTTTGAGATTTACCTTTCTGGTTGAAAATTTAAATCTTTTTTGGGCAGGGGGGGGGGGATTAATTTTTATTTGATTGAAAATTGAATTTCCATCCTAAAATTTGACTATCAAATTTCTGTTTGGTAAATAATGCATGTTTTCTTTTCATCAAAAGTTCGTCTTCTTTTCAATAAATTTAGTGAAAAATAAACTTTTTTTCTGAATCAATTTTCGAAACGTCTGATTTAATCATTTTCTGTTTGCTCAAAAATCTATCTTCCCCAGTCGAAAATTTATCTGTCTTGAGTAAAAATTACCTTAATCGTTGAAAATTTATTTATCCTGGTTCCATACTTAATATTTTCTGAAACATGCGACTTTTTTGCTTGAGAACTAAACTATTTTATTAATATCTCATCTTTTTGTACAGAAAATTCATCATCTTTGTCGAAAATACACCTGTGAGTTTGAAGACTAAACTATTTAGATAAAAAATCATATTTTTTGTTGTTAAATTTAACTAGTTCAAAATTTGTTCTTTCAGTTGAAAAGTAGTTTTTAAAACTAGAAATTTAACTCTTCCATTATTGGTAGAATACTCATGATTTCTGGATAGAAATTCAACTTATTGTTCGGAAATTCATTTATTTTGTTGAGCTTTCGCCTTCTGATAAAAAATTAGTCTTTTCAGTAAAAGATTCATATTTTTCATTAAAAAATTCAGCTGTTTTGTTGCAACTTCGATTATTCTGTTAAAAAATCAACGATTTTGTTGAAGATTTCTTTCTTCGTTGCAAATTGAACTGTTCTTTAAGAAAACTGTCCTTTTCTATTGATAATTCGCCTTTAATGGTAGAAAAGAGAACTCTCTTGAATTATAATCCATCTTTATTAGTTTGGAATACATTTTTTTCTTGACTATTTTTCAAAAACCTCGTTTTCATGGCTTGAGTATTCAATTATTTGGTTGAAATTGCATCTGTTCTCAATTGAATTGTAATCTCTTTTGTGAAATAATTTAACAATTTGAAAGAAAATACCTCTTTGTAGGTTGAAATTTATTTAGTTGAACATCCGACAGTTTTGTTGAAAATGTAATTATTTCGTTCAAAAATCAACAATTTTTTCGAAGACATGTTTTTTGGACGAAAGTTGAACTTATTTGTTGGAAATTCGCCCTGTTGGATATAAAACTCATATTTATTATTAATTATTATTATTATTATTATTCATATACCTGATGAACTTGTTAGTACTGGGAGTGCTGTAATCAGGCATAAGGTGTACTTTTCTCCCTCATTTCCCCCCCCCCCCCACCCCCTGAAATATTTTTCTGGATGCGCCCCTGACTGTGACGTATATAATTTTAATGAAATGATTTAATTTTCACTCGATGAACTAATTGCATTCTTTTTGTGTTTTATAATACCAGTCTAAATTAATTTCTAGTTCAAGGTACCTTAAAAGTAAAAGTTGCATGTTTTCTCTCTCAGATTACAATCAGTACACAGTTAACCACACAGTGCAGCCGGTGCAGCACCAGAGCGTGAGGATAACCGACGTGTCGTCGAACTCGAAACAGTATCATCAGAAGCCGAAGAAGGTCACTGTGAACGAAGCTGACAAGTACAACCTGAATCAAGACGTCCCAGTACAGGATTACGACATTTACGACAATCAGGTGCGCCTTAATCACTTCTTTTACAAACGACTTCTACAGCTACCTTCAGAATATGGTACACCCCGGCATCTATTTGTATTTTCTGATTTCAGGCTCACCTCAACAAAAACAAATTCCGAATCTCTGACAACCAGCAATCCATCAGGTACAGTTCAAAAGTTCCTTGAATTAATTAATTAGCAACATCTTATTGCAAATTGTAGTTCCAAGAGTATCAGAAATCAAAATTTTCATCTATTTAAATTTAAATTTTTTTTTATTTATTTATTAAACGGTAATTTATGAAATTTACCCAAAACTCATGAAAACTATTCATGCAATCGACATGAAACGAACAGACAAAAAAATGTGCAATTCTACACATTTTCGGAAATTGCACCTCCGAATAAACTCTTGAAGTAAGCGGATATGAGCAGCTGATGATCTCCGCCATCTTTTTACAAAGGCTGCAGACAAAAAAAATGTGATATCCGTTTTGCAATAACTAACTAATTAAGTGAGCCAATTTGTATTTTCTTATCTATAAGACACCTCTATTATATTCAGAACTAACGCAGTAGTTTAGTATTCTAATTATGTCCCAAATTCGCCATGTTGAATAATTAGATCTAAATTGCAACACTTTTGTGCATACACTACGCTTACGCAAAACTAAGTAAAAGGTTGAATTTCATAAGCCGAAAGGTGCGAAGCCTCTTCATTCTTATGAGTTTTTGTGTCATAATGAAATTACTAAAACCACAGATATATTTATCTCGCGGCAAGTTCTGTTTTCAGAATGAAGAAGCGCGAATTTATGGCTAATTAATCTTTCAGTCGGAATGAGTATTCTTAAGATGAGAATTCTTCTTACGCAAGCTATCACGTTGACGATTTCAAAATTACAGAATCAGAAGTATAAATAGTCGAGGTTATGGGAGGTTATGTTGATTCAACTTTACTCTTTTTGAAAATAATTCATAATGGCGGAATCAGACCAGCTGTTATACTTGACCCGCTTCCGGAATTTTCATTTTGATAACAATTCTAAGAAAGAAGGTTTTTTTTGGGAATTTTGGAGAAATGATACACCATTCATGGCGAGAATGCATTCAAGAGGTGACATTCATTTTATTGAAATTTGTGGTTATCTGCACGTAGGACGAACGGTCTGAGCCATCCAGTTGTTCACGTAACAACGCCCAACTCAATTGTGGATTCTTACATTTCCTTGACGACTACGACTCAACCAACCCCAACCACCGTTCGCCAGTATTCAGTCAGTGCACCCAGGTATGTCTATGAATTTTAAAATACGAATTGAAATTAAGAAAGGGTTCCAGTCAAGAAAGTAAATGTTGAATACGTATTTGGAATAAAGAATTTGTGGCACTATCTGAAAAATGAAAATTTCTCACGTATGTTGAAAATTGAAAATAAGCTTTCCATTCCTTCATGAATGAATTTCTTCCCATCGAATCGATTTGTACAAACCCTCAGTAGTTCAAAAATCCAAAAAGCTCGCCAAAAATCAGAATCTCGATATTTTACTTCGTTCGAGTACCCATATGAGGTTTTTGGGGTCGCTGATTTCGAAAATGAAGTCAGAAATCTTAAATTCAAAATGGTGGACCCGAAATGCCGGACATCTTTCTGAAAAACTACTTTTCTTGAAATTGGGAAGCTCGGGGCAGCAAGTGAAAACTGTTTCAAAAAGTAGGCACTTCCGCAAAAGGAACGACAAATCTCGACACAGGAACTCGCAGGAAAAAAGAATTTTTTACGTGAACTTGTTAATCGGGTACAAAAGAAGATAAATCTTTCCCTCGCAATACATCGCACACACCGTAAACATGTTTGCGAATTATACATATTTCATTATTTATTTCTAATGTACGTACCTTCGCGAGTATTTTCCAAGTCGCACAAATTTTTTCCACCAAAAACTCACTGAATGTGGCAAATTTTAGAAAAATTTCCGCCATTTTGGGTCTGCCGTTTTTAATTTTAGATTTTTTACTTCATTTTCGCAATCAGCGACCCCAAAAACCTTATATGGTACTCGAACTAAGTGAAATATCGAGATTCTGATTTTTTGCCGGCTTTTTGGGATTTTCAACCACTGTAAAACCTGAAAAAAATATTTCTTTTTTAATTTTTTTTTCGTATCGGAGTGTCTCCAAAGTTCAATATTCAACATTCTTTTCTATTGAAGCAGAAAATAATTTTTTTGTCTCGATTTTTTACATCACACAATGGAAGAACATAATTAACCTTGACTTAATTAGAATTTGATTCGTTGAGTCATCTAACAACGGATATGCAAATATATCGATTATTCTAATGATCAAAGTAATAATTAATGGCAGAACTAATAATCACATCGATACCTTTTAATATATTTTTCATGATTTTGCATCTGTTTTTGTTTTTTTTAATGGCTGTAATTTTGCACTATTTTAGCATGTGGGCTAAGACCTTTTTTGACTGGCTGACTTTGCGACACTAAATTCACTCCTACTTGCTTTCTCTTCTGTATATGAGAACACGAAAGCGCCGTTTCGCTTATTTTAGAGTTGGCTGTAATTTGTGTCGTTAACAACCATTGATTTGTTTTACAGCCGAGGTCGACCACAAGTTAACCGCGGTACAGCGCCACCGTAAGTATCAATCTTTTTTCATAATTACTCTTGAGTAGAATAGAAAACGACACTAAATCAATTTTTATGCAAAAAGAATATTTTCAAATAATTATATGGGATGCATATTTGATATGAAGTGATTTAGATGAGTTGTATGTAGTTTTTAATCATTCTGGCAAACAATTTTGAATACCCCTCCGTTTTTGCAAATTATTGTTCACATATTCTCATCATTGATTTTTTCCTCTTATTCGATATTCTACCAATAAACATAAATATTTCAGTTTGAAAGAGACTTTTCAGTAGCGAATAAGTTTCTGGGAAATTCTTGGTATAGTTCAGACTTCAGGTTGCCAGGACAGATGTTGTTTATCGGTGATTAAGTGAAATCTGCTGCAAGAACAAATCTCAGAATGCGACGAATACGACAACATAAAATTAACGGAAAAATGTGGCTATACTCGTCAAGGGAAAATGCGGTCACGATAATATTTCGTGATTTTATGGATTAGGAAAGTTACGTGGCTAATCGAGGTCGTAATTTATTCAATGAAAAAGAGTCAGTTTAACTTTAACTATGCCATTCTTAAGGAATTAACTACCAATGTTGGGTTCAATAATAGTTTATTATGACTCCTAAAATCCGAGATAAAACAATACATGACAACTTTTTTTTCTTTGGAACTAGCGCGTTTTATAAGATATATTATTTTTACTAAACTATAATTTAAAAATATTCATCATCGAGTTTTTTCTGTGCCCGTCATCTCTGTGATGGCAGGAATGTTATTCTTTTAATATTTATGAATATTGCTCTTCCAAAAATCATATTTAAACTTAAATTCAAATCTAACCTAAATTGGATTATTTTTGTTTTCAAGACGCTCTCGACCAACATTGAAGCCCTCCACAGAAATCGTATCAAAGGCCCAGGAATTCGTTGATATCTACAGGTATCCACCAATAAGGCCGGGACCAATATACCCAACTCCTCAAGTCGACAAGCCTGCCGCCAGATGCAGGAAGGACGTTTGTTTGATTCCAGATTGTGCTTGCGGTGGAGCTGATATCCCAGGTAAATTATTCTTGAGCAAAATAATGAAGTCTAAATAATTAAGTCTAAATAATTATAAATCAATTCCGCGAAACCTGTGTGGACCCAAAGACCCAATTGGCAAAGAAAACGACCACCGCGGGTCAGTGGCGCTGCGGCATCAAAACAAATATGGCTGCTCGGGGGGACTGAGCTTACAAGAAGACTTATTGCACATCATCTAGAAATGTGATTGAGGGTGAAAGAGTTCTAAATTTTACTTATATTCACACTTTGAATATTGCAAGAAACTCAAAATAGGTCTCGCATTGCAAGATTAAAATGCCAATATTTTCGAATGATAAATGATAGAAAGTAGCATTTATATCATCGGACGATTCATTCAACTCGGAATTATAAATTAATTGACAGAATATTCCAAATGGTCATATTTTACATTAAGAAAATTATAAGTCAGGATCTAATTGCGAATGGATTGAGTTTTAATGAAATCGATTACGAGTCTTTTGAGGCAAAAACTGGCTTTACTGATTGAACTGTTGGAGGGTAAGGAAAAATGAATCAATAAGCTTAATTAATCTTGTATTTATTTTTCATCAAAGTTGTTGACACTTGAAAAAATTTGTGAAAAAAGTCTGCTAGTTGAAATGAAAGTTTGTGTATCCGCGATTCCCTGCGGGCTAAGCAAGGATTTATTCAGCGTAATTGATTGTGTCTGTATATTTAATCAATCTATTTCCTTTATACTTCAACAAATTTTGAACCCCGATATCCATTAGATTAGCGTTAGATTGCACTACTTAAATTGAAGATTGCGTCTCACTATCAGTTAAGTTTTGTAGCCAAGCTACAAATTTATTTATTTTAAATATTTATTTTAAATAGAATGACTGCGATTAATTATTCACAACATTTGAATTTATTCATTAGCTTCTTGAGAGTCTTGTGTATTTTGTTGAAAATCGCAAAACATTATCAGGCAAATATTGGATTCCGGGTCAAGGGCCCGATTAGGTCGCTATTAGGAAGCAATTTTCGAATCGACAGACAATGACACGCGGCGTACTTGTCGAGCATGGCTGATTAACGGAGACGTGTGACGCAAGCGTTCACGTTCCGAATGTTGATTTTGACGATCGATTTAGCAGCCGCTGAGACTTTCTCCGATTCTAACGTTACATACTCATTATTACTGGCCACGTTCGAAAGTGAAACAGATACGTGTGCACCTTAATAACTCCGCCTCTCTGCGTACCCTTTCGCAACGCTCCGACGGCCTTCGTCCGAACCCGTAATTTTCTCGCAATAAACGTGCGTATAGTGTCACACTAACCAATAGCAAAGACCTAGGAAGAAATCTTCTACGAGGAAGTCACGCTTCTTAACGAATTTCCGGTCCCTGCCTTCCCGAGCAAGAAAAAAACTGCACTGCTCTATTTATGAAGGGTCAAGCGCGGCTAGGCAGTTCAAATTCAGGAACTGAATCTAAAATATATTTATCTAAATACATATAAAACATATCTTGTAGAAAATACTTCACGCCATCTCACACTGTGATTTTTTACAACACCAAAGTACAACTTTGAGAACTTAAAAATGGATCGCGATGTATATTAAAATAGGGTTATCAGGCGGATCGGTCTAAAAACCAGGACATTCGAACATTTTTATGTAAACTGCTACCTTGCAGGAGCATTCTCAAAACCAAAAGGCATGCCATCAAACTCATATTGGAAAAATAAAGTACCCACAAACTATTGCGTTCGTATTTACCATAACGTAAAACATTAGAGTTTTAATTTGATAACACCAAGAATATAACAAACAAGGCTTATATCAGAGAAGAGTCAATCAGTCACTTTGTAACGATTAGAAATGAACAAAAAGTGACTAGACTGAGCGGGTTTGAATCGCCGGAACAAAACATGTAGATTTTTGCTCATCTGTTTTCAACGGTTACCAAAAAAAAACCTCAATAGCTTACTTTCTATCTCTAATCGTTAACACAAATTTAAGAGATGGTGTTAATTGTTACAACTAATTAAGTATAGACGTTGAACATAACCCTACAAAAAATAGCTGAGTCCGACATGCATCGAGATTGGAGAATAGGCAGTCATGTCATGTTTCTATAGCCGACTACGTGAATGAGTCAAATATGAATTTTTTTGCATATTTTCCTAAAAATATCGTCAGAGAAATTATAAAGAGCTCAGTTTCATAAATTGTTGCACAATCTTTAAATTACGCTGAATAAGAAATCTTCTCGAATATCTCTTCTGTGAACCAGAATTTTAGATGCACTCTAGCCATAAGGTTCGCTCGAGCTTCCTTTGTCTCCCTTAACTACAAAATCATTACAAGAAGCACATGCCTCCAATAAAAAAGAATTTTAAGAGATTGGGTCTTGATCATAGGTGGCATCCCGGCGAAAGAGACGCCTCAGATTGTACTTATAACTTTTGACGACGCTGTAAACGATCTTAACAAGCAATTGTATGCCGATTTGTTTGAAAGAGACCGAAAAAATCCTAACGGTTGTCCGATATCGGCCACATTCTACGTTTCACATGAGTGGACCGATTATAGCCAGGTGCAAAATCTTTATGCTGATGGCCACGAGTTGGCATCCCACACAGTCTCGTAAGTTCCGATCATTATAGGAGCTTTTATGCTTGGGCACAATTTATGTTCTTCCTCAAGCTTCCATCATCATCTATGGCTAAAGTAATCAAAGGAAAAAGGAAAGAACTTCAAATGAAGGAAAATAATTTCAAACAATTTTCCATTTATTCGAAACCCTTGCAGAACAACTATAAATCAGTTCAAAAAGGGCATCAACTATTTGAAGCCAACCCGAATGAATTCATTTTGGTCTCTAACAAAGTCGCTTACCACTGTTTAAAGATTTATTTCCTATAGAAGCTCACTGAAGAATAAAAAGTACAAGAATAATAGAGAAGTACAATTTTATTTTCTAACAATGTCCAACTCGGTCCTTCTGGAATGAAACTAGAGTTCAAAAAATGTTAAAATGTTAAATTCGTCCCGTCCTAGTCGGGATTTCCATGACATTAATACCATGAGCCCTTGAAAAAAATCCCAAACAACTTCATGTATATCAGAACTGATTTTTGGTTTTTTGAAATAATTGAATAATAGTGAAAAATGTTTGAATTGATTAGGAGTTCAAATTTCTTAGCCATTGATAGTATCGCGAGTCTTCAACTTGTTGGCATGGGTGCTACCGGGAGTCACGCGTATCATCAATAAGTCCCGAAGAAAAGGTTACTGCTTTCGTTCCTCCCGGATTTCACAATCGTTCCGCATTCGGTTTCTTTCTTGGGAAAATATTAATTGAACCTCGCTCTTCAGGAAGACAAGAAAAGAATTCGTTGAAAGAATAAATAATACCAATTCTATTTCCTGAAGGTCGACACGTTCCATAGAAAGTATAACCTCCATTGAGGGAAAAGATAAAACAAGATTTAAGAATTGAAATATTTTTTCCTCAAATCACAAATGATTATCTTTTGTCTCAATGGAGCATTTTGCTAAAGACTAATTTTGCATACTAACAAGGACTCTTCTTTCTTTTCTCCCAACCCTCTCTTTCTCATACCATACGTCACAACAAAACATTTTACACTTTCAATCATAATGTTACATTATCATGCTTCATACTCGAATCGTCTACGCTATAAATTATTTGATAAACTCCTATACATGACGTCAATCAAAAAAATGAAAATCAAAACAAAAACAAAACTGCATCACGTTACGAACAATGAATCCCGCCCGCATCCTACGTCCCTTGAAACTGAAACAGGAGACTACTTGCCGGAGGAGATACCGCAAATCGTGCTCCTGACCTTCGACGATTCCGTGAATGACCTTAACAAGGGTCTTTATGCGGATCTGTTTGAGAAGGGAAGAAAGAACCCCAATGGCTGCCCTATCTCCGCAACCTTCTACGTGTCCCACGAATGGACTGACTACAGCCAGGTTCAAAACCTGTACGCCTCCGGTCACGAGATTGCCTCCCATACGGTCTCGTAAGTACCACGAGGACCCTTATAATATTATTTTTGTTTTCTTTTTTCTCTTTTTTACACCTTTCCTTTCCTGACCATCCTGAATCCATAACCTGTGTCCTCTCTTTTACATTTCTGGTATTTCTCGCATATCTTCAGTATTTTCTAATTTTTACGTATTACAGTGTTTAGTGATTTCAGGGCTTATACACGCAAAAAAAATATAAGTCGGTCCCGATCACAGAAGTCACGACACCAATGATGCTTCGTTTGGTCGTTGCCGTATCGCTTACGAGAGAAAATTGTCACGGTGTGGTACGCCTCAAAGCGCTGCAGTGCCAGCCCGAAACCATGCTCGTCACTGATCGTAAGCACTATCGTTTCGAGGCTCTGTAATGCAGAGCGGTGAAGCGATAGCGCATACGATCAGCGATGAGCATGGTTTTGGACTAACACTGCAGCCCTTTTAAGCGTACCACACCGTGATATTTTTCTCTCGTAAGCGATACGGCTACGACCAAACGAGCATCAACGGTGTCGTGACTCCTGTGGCCAGGCGCGTCTTCTATTTTTTTGCGTGTACTTTTTATGTAAAAGAAGCTATTTGTAGAGAAGTAAAGAATAAGTACAAAAGTTGCCTAAAATTATTTAAAATTGGTTTCGAACAGTTCATTCCAGTTTTTTGGTAGTTCAAAACTCTCAGATCGAAGGATGTTTGAAGTTTGCACGGATCAACAGTTTAAAGAACTTTATAATTGTTACATATTCGTGGAATAATCTTTCTAGTTAGAACATGTTCAAACATATTAGAAGCAGTTGATTGTAAACTATTTCCGAATCAAATGTATGTGTACAGATCTGAAACAAGAAAATAGTTGCTCGGAACCAGTTAAAATAGTTTCAGGTAGTCCACAGACTTTATATCTAGCTTCTGCATGCTCCAGTTTGAAAATATTTGCAACCTATTCCAAAAGTCAGCAACCAGTTTACAGCTAGTTGAACGCTATTTCGAACCTGTTCAATATCAATTCAAAGTATATATACTTTCCGAAGCAGTTCAATTTTCATACTTATGGAAATTAAGAAAATAATTTTTATGTTGGACCGAACCATTCTAAAATACTTGATACGGTAGGAATCTTGCTATTTACTATGAGTAAATACCAATTAGTAAGAAATATCCATAATCCCACGTTCCTCGTTATATTGTACATATTTTTCTCTACATTATTTATTGTTAAAATAAATTTTGAAGTCTCTCTTACCCTATCCTGAATGATGCATGTATTGTAAATGAGGAAACAGTAAAGTTCAATAATTTTCTAATAATAAAGCTTTCTAAACAAATAAAAAATTAATCAGATGTTTACGAAAAGTACAACTATTGTCTAACAACAAAATGTTTAACAGATTTTGATATTTGTAATATTTTGTTTTCACCTTGGGTTGAGACAAAAATTAGACCCAGTTTTGATAAATGCGTAGCATGCATGTACAATTAGGGTAATCCAAAAAATTTTTCTTCGAATTTTTATGCAAAACGCGCGGAAATTGGTTTGAATCCACAAGGAAATACGTGCATTTTTCTTGAAAAAATATAATATTAAGAGGTGGCGCAAGCCCCATGAAGTTCAACAAGCATTTCCAATAAAAAAATACATTTTTGTGAATTTTATTCAGAATTCTCAATATTGGGTGAATCGAGTTCGAAATTCACCATTTCTATTTACAATTCATCACAAAAGAAAAAAAAAGAAATGCAAATAAAATATTACTTTTCAAATATCACCGCCATAAGTATGTTTTATACGTTCCCAAAAAACCCCCATAATTGAAAAAATAGGGTTTTCGAGTTGTTGGCGCTAATTATGATTTTTTTGCGTTTTTTTTAACGCAGATTGTTTCAAATACATAAAATACTACTTTATACTGATAATTAGATGTTTATTTTAATTTTTTAAACGATTTATTATTGTTTTTAGCAACTTCCTCTTAGAAAAGGGTTAGAAAGTCAAAGTTTTTTCAGAATTTTTGAACTCATTTTCAACGCTTCAGTTGTAGCGAGGTAATAATAAATAAATTTACCAAAAATAATTTTTTAAACTATTTTATATCGATTATAACAATATTCTCTTATAATAATGCTACAAAGTTGTGGTTTTTTTATGAAATTTTCCACTTTTTGGCCACTTTTCACTCAAAATAAGTAGTTTTCTTATTTTATTTAGCAAAAATAATTAATCAAACCATTAATTATCATTGCTTATAATATTTTCAATGTTGAATGATAGAAACTTGCGGTTTTTTCTAAACTCTTAAGCTTTTTCTCCACATTTCACTTAGTAAAGTAATAATAATTGCAAGTTAACAAACATGCTTATTTAAACATTTTATTATTGTTAACAACCATTTTCTCCTATATAAGTGCTAGAAAGTTGTGGTTTTCTTTGATATGCTTAAGTTTGCACTGAATGGAATTTGAATGATATTCAGTTAGATTGAATTGATTTAATTGTTGTTTAAATCATATTGTTTTTTACTCAAAATAAAATTTTTTGTTTTTGAAATATCAAACACTATCAAATATCACTTTTGGTTGAAAATTTATATTTTTAGGTCGAAAATTTAACTCTTCGGTTGAAGGTTGAAATACTTTCTTAAAAATTCAGTTTTTGCGTTGAAGATTCAGAATTTCAGTAGAAGATTCGAAATTCAAATTTCGCTGAATGAATCCAGCTTCTTTTTTTTTATTAATTTTTTTAACATTGGAAAATAACATGAACAATTTACCTAAAACAATACAATACTATTTAACATATGATTCTCTCTAATGTTTATTTATCATTTGTTCACAATTGGAAAGGTGAAACAAAATTGAAGGAAAGATAGCCATAAACATGAATAATTTGTTTAAACAATCATTTTTAATAAATAAAATTAAATATTAACTCACTCCAACTGAAAAGTGGGCAAAAAGCTAAAAGTTCAGAAAAAGACCGCAAGTTTCTATCATTAAGCAAAGAAAATATTATGAGCAATAATGATACATTGTTTAAACAATTATATTTCAACATAAATTGATTATTATTTTAATCTAATTAAAAAGTGATCCAAAGTTAAAAATTTCAGGCAAAAAAAATTGCAACTATGTAGTATTTTTCTAGAAGAAGGTAGCTATAAACATTTACAATTTGCTTTAACAATTATTTTTGCTTAATAAAATTGGATAATTACTTACTTGAAGTGAAAATTGGACGAAAAGTGAAAAATTTCAGAAAAAACCGCAACTTTGTAGCAATATTTTAATGGAAAATTGTTATAATTAATAAAAAATTGTTTAAACAATTATTTTTGTTAACTTTATTTGATCATTACTTCGCTTAAGCTGAAACGTTGAAAATAAGTTGAAAAATACAGATAAAAAACCTTGACTTTCTAACCTTTTTCTAAGAGGAAGTTGATAAAAGCAATAAAAAATTGTTTAGACAATTTAAATAAAAATCCAATTATGATCATTGCAAAGTAGTATTTCATGTATGTGAAACAATCTGCGTTGAAAAAACTGCAAAAAAATCATAATTAGCGCCAAAAACTCGAAAAACTCATTCTTTCACTTATGGGGGTTTTGTGGAACCCTGTAAAACAGACTTATGGGCGTGATATTTAAAAAGTAACATTTTATTCGCATTCTGTGACTAATTGTGAAGAGAAATGGTGAATTTCGAACTCGATTCACCTAGTATTGAGAATTCTGAATAAAATGTACAAAAACGTATTTTTTCCTACGGGAAATACGTGTTAAACTCCATCGGGCTTGCGCCACCTCTGAATATATATATTTTTTTTTAATGCAATAATTTTTTGCGCATTCGAACAAATTCCCGGGCATTTGGCATAAAAATTCGCAAAAAAATTTTTCTAAGGCATTTTTGGACGACCGTAATGTACAATAACATACAGACTATCCAGACCGACAATGGATCATCCAACTATATACTTTTCTAAGTAATCTATCAACTTAAATCGAAGTATAAATAAATTGATAAAATGTATTTGATTGGAATCAAATAGAATGATTTTTAAAATCTGAGTATATATAAAATGAAAGAATTTTTCATGGTTATATATAAGATTTCTCCTTTCAACGATCACTCGTATCATCAACCGACTAACACTCATCAACGATTGCACCCGAATAGAGAGAGAGAGAGTGTCTTAACCTGTCACTGGAGTTCATAAGGCACTTTCCGCTTTTTCAATTTAACCTCGAAAAGAAACGTATAACCGCTTGATCTTTTATTTGGCTTTGAAGATCCATCAGTAGACTGTATATCCTATAGATTCTAATAAATTAGACTATTAGCCACTTACAGTTAGCTAAAAAATCACCTTCTTTCTTTATAATTATACTCGGCATGGAATATAACATTAATTTATATTTTTCAATATTAAACACACCTTTTATAAGTTTTGTTCTCTTTTTCTATATCCGAACAACGAATATCTCACTATTTGTTCCAAATACTCAGGCACAGTTTTGGAGAACAATTCTCTCATAGAAAATGGGCCAGAGAAGTTGCTGGACAGAGAGAAATTTTGGCAGCATACGGAGGTGTCAAATTGGAAGATGTACGAGGAATGAGGGCACCTTTCCTTTCGGTAAATATATTTTTTATCACTCAATTTACAAATTTTCAAAAAATTATTCTATAAGTGCTCGGATATGAACCTAGGACCTTTCGTTTCTTGGACTAGAATAAGAATCTTATATCCTGTTTATAATTTATCTGCTGCTGCTGGCTTCCGTCGTAGTCGAATTTGGATTCGATTTGCAGCTGCGGTTTCGCGGTGTTTTTTGGTAGAACATTCATCCAAATTCGACTACGACGGAAGCCAGCAGCAGCAGATAAATTATAAACAGATTCAGATTGTACAATTGTTCATCTAATATATATATTAGATATACTGGGAACTTACAAATTCAAAAAAAAACCGGAATGTGGTTGAAAACACTTTCAGAGAATCATTCATATCAAACGAGATTTTCAATTATGGTGAATCAATTGCAGATACTTTCTTGGAGTCATACAATACCTTCTCTAGTACTTTCACACTCAGAAATGTAATTGAATTTTGTCTTGTTTGTTCATACTTTATATGTAATTTCTCATTAAATTGACAGTTGAGATATCGCATAGAAAAAGGATGAATATAACATTAACTACATTCATTTCTCTATGTTCTGCAGACATGGAATAGCTATAATCGTTAGCAAACACTTGTAAAGTCATAAGCAGCTTCTTCAAGGTACCAAGGATATATAATTATGCCTAATTAGGTGTGATTATCTAAGCGTGGAAAAGATCAACTCACGGTAGAAAAAAGGAGAGTGAGGATGAACTTTTAACGTGGAGGTGTAATTGTTTCGAAAGGGAAAATCCTCTCGCCAGTGGAAGTCAATTAGATTGGTCGTAAGAAGCAAAAACGCCTTAACGTCGTAACGTAATTAAGTTACCTTCCCGTCTCCGCGTCTTCCCGCGAGGTACAAGAATCTTCTCAAGCGAGGAGAGAATCTTCAAAGGGCACCCATAAAAACGATCATAAACGCTTATGCAATACTTCTTCTGGTGAAGAGCTGAATGTGAGCTATTGAGAATGCACACCCAATGAACTCAAATAGTCGAAACTCCATAAAGTATACATTGGGGGAGAAATAGAGCGGTCGCGGGACCGCCGACAGAAGCTTTGCTCTTTTGCGTTAAAAGAAAAACATAGATTTAATTTTTATTTCATTCATCGATTGGAAGAAAACAGCTATCCCCTCACTCTACCCATACATACACGCCAGTAGAAGAAATATTGAAGCAAGAAGTATAAAGCAGAGAGAAATAGAGAGTAACAATGCATTAGAAATGTCAACTAGTAATAAGGTGGCGACCCTAGCGGCCACTTGTTTAGAATAGGTCTATATTATTGATATATCCATGATATCGATTTTTCTATCTACGACTCGAGTGTAAAAGTGTGCGTCGCGTGGATCTAAGTAGGTACACTTCACGCACACAATCTAACTACGGCTTTGGCCCGGCGCCGACACTACCCGAACAAAAAGTTTCACGATCCGTCGATCCCGCGATCGAAGGCATCTGATTCAAATATTTTGACGGCTACAATCTCTGAGCGAAATGAACCGCATGATAATTAGGGTTATGTTCACGATTGACGTTTCTTTGGCACAATTTTTCGAGGCTGCAAAAGAAAGGACGAGTCCCTTAACTAGCCATTTTTACCAATGGTTCTGGTTTTATCCATTAAACTCGCTTCTCGAAAAATCAAAAATGCATTTTGAGCATTTCCGCTCAAAATATGCAAGGTGCAAAAAAGTTCAGAACCAAAATTATTCATTTTAAAAAGATCTAAAAATTTTCTTGAGACCGTTTTTTTCACAAGAAGAACAGTTTTTGTTTAAATCGTGAAAAATGTTACCAAAAATGAAAAATTTCATTTTTTAGCAAAACTATGCGAGATACGAAAGAAATTAAAAGCAACAAAATTGTTAACCTTAAAATAATTTACAAATTTACTGTTCACTATTTTTCGATAAGACAAATAGTTTTCGTTTTAATTGCGATGACGCACTTACAAAAATGAAAAATTCCATTTTCCAGGCAAAAAATTAGAGACAAGAAGAAGTATCAAATAGAAAAATTGTTCTTCTCAGAAAGGCCCTGAGTTTGAAATATTTCTCATTAAGACTTGTATTTTCTGCTTTATTCGTGACAACGCTTTTCAAACAATCAGGGGCTGCGGAAGCGAGGGGGCTGAGGGGGCTCAAGCCCCCCCGCTTGAAAATACCTTCCGCGGCCCCTGCAGACAATGAAAAATTCAACTTGCTAGCCAAACTATGCGAGATGTGAATATCGGTGGCGCCCAGAACTTCAACAATAAACGATTTTCTTTTCCCGTGAATACGGAGAAATTTTATTGGAAAGTAATCTTTTGTGGTTTGAAATTCTACTTTTTGTTGGAAAATTTCCTGGTTTGTGAGAAATAATTTCATGGTCAAAAATTCTATTGCTCTTCTGAAAATTTAACTGCCTATTTGGAAGCTGAACTTATGTGCTGGAAATTCAGTTTTGTAAATAAAGATTTATCAGTTCTGTTAAAAATTTATCTATCCAATTGAATATTCAATTATTTCTCATAAAAAATTGGATCAGAAATTTTACTATTAATTTTTTTCTGTGACAATTTATATTTTCCAGTTGGTGTTTCAAGTATTTTGTTGAATATTTGTCTGTTTGAGTATAAATTATTCTTCTTGGCTGAAAATTGTTTTTTTCTCTGTGGAAAATTAACTTTTCTGTTGAGTATTCAATTCTTTTCCAGAAAATTCATCTTCTTCGCTTACAAATGGAAATATTTTGTCAGAAATTACACCGTTTTGTTGAATAATGTTTTTCTCTCGTTCAAAATGAATTCTTTCTACTCAATTTGTGACAATTCAATTTTCGGTTAAAAATTTATCTCTTCTAGTCGTATATCTAACTTATTTGTTGAAAATTATTGTGAGTAAATAAATATGTTATTTCAGTCAAAGTTGAACTTTTCAGTTTGGAAATCATTTTTTTTTTTGTGAATTATAAAAATATCATGTCTTATAAAAACTCATTATTTTTTTCAGAAAATTAATTTCCTTGATTGGAAATCCAAGAAACATGCGAAAAAAATTCTTTTTTGGTTGAAAATTTGTTTTTTAGGAATGACTCTCTCGTGGTAATTTTGATGATGGTTTTGTTCGAACGCAGTTTTTCAGCTCTGGATTTATCATATCAGTTACAAATTGATCTGCTAGATTGAATCAAACAGTTGACAGTTAAAAACACACAATTGGGCTTATTTCGGTCGAAGATTGTAGATGTCAAAATATTCAAATCAAATGCCTTCGATCGCGGGATCGACGATTCGTGAAACTTTTTGTTCGGCTATTGTCGGCGTCGGGCCGAAGTCGAAGTTAGATTGTGTGCGTGAAGTGTACCTATACTTAGATCCACACTACGCACACTTGTACACCCTTTAGAGTCCACAATTATTTACCGACGTGGTTTTCGACATGCAGTATTCTGCACCACCAAACGAGTCGTGGATACAAAAATTGATATCATGGATATATCCATAATATGGACCTATTCTGAACAAGTGGCCGCTAGGGTCGCCACCTTATTACTAGTTGACATTTTGTATGCATTATTACTCTCTATTTCTTTCTGTATAAAGTCAATTGCAATTGGAGGTTAATATTTCGAAGAAATGAACATTTAATCACCTGCATCATTCAACATACGGCAAGTATCAGATGTGTGATGTATACTCCACTCGTTTACATATACTACACCAGAACTGGAGGGAGGGAGAGAGAGAGAGAGAAAGAGAGGAGGGAGGGAGAGAGAGAGAGCTGTGTTGATGTTATGCCATTGACATTTTCAGTCGCATTGAACGTGACGCGGACGGTGTGTTCCCGTTTTTCGCAGTTAGCTGGCCTCGCTCAGAGTATATACCCTCCCAAAAGAAGCAAAGCTCCAAAAAATCAGGAGAGAAATTAAACATTGACAATTTTGGGAGTTAAAAAATGTGGATGTAAAGACTAACTTGACCATGGTTCAAAACAGTTTAGAATTAGGGAAATACTATACTTTTTTTCTCTTCTAGGTTGGTGGCAACAACATGTTCAAAATGCTTTGGGACACAAATTTCACTTACGACTCATCGATGCCTATCTATGAGAATCGACCACCCAGTTGGCCTTACACTCTGGATTACAAACTTTTCCACGACTGTATGATTCCACCCTGTCCAACGAGGTCGTATCCAGGATTATGGGAAGT
This sequence comes from Neuroterus valhalla, assembly GCA_011762715.2. Taxonomy (NCBI): domain Eukaryota; kingdom Metazoa; phylum Arthropoda; class Insecta; order Hymenoptera; family Cynipidae; genus Neuroterus; species Neuroterus valhalla. The sequence continues at coordinate 1,879 of WSXT02182534.1, read as the reverse complement.
CCCTATGGTAATGTGGCAAGATCTCAACGGCGGAAGGTGTTCGATGGGAGACGCATGCAGTAATCCTCCTACCTCTGATGGCGTCTACAAGATGCTCATAAAGAACTTCGAGAGGCACTACACGACCAACAGGTTGGCGAATTTATTCACTATTTTACTGCAGTCACACCCTCGTGGGAATATCCGACCGGAACTTATATTCCTATCCTAGAAGCACCTAGGATAGCCTTTTACAATCCTGACGAGATAACTTTTTATTGGCGGCTCACAACTACGGCTCGAGTTTCCTTTTCAATTCACATTTATTTTTTATAGCTGAAGGTGTTGGTATTTTATGACTTTTTGGAGGAAGATTTATGACCGAGGATATTTTTGGTTCACTTAAATATAATGCATAAACATTTAAACGTCATCGCAACTGAATTTCGGAATATCAAAATTTGAATGTGCTGGTAGAGAAATTATTTAGTTTTGAGAGAATTTTTTCAGTTCTAAGTGAATCACGTATGTTTTTGAAGCATGTCAAGACTGGTTAGAGACAGGGAGACAATTGGAAACAGTTTGGGAATTGTTTAACAAAACCAGTTTAATATATGGCTGTTTGAGTTTTCTCTAAACAGTTCTAACTAGATCAATACTGGATCAAAAATCATTCAAATCAGGAGCATAAATATAAGAAACAATTCGGAATTTCGGAAAGCGGTTCAGAAGTAGCTGAACATCATTTCAAATCATCTAACAACTTCCTCAAGACATTTCAGATTCGCTAAAACCAAATACAATTGAAAAATAAGCGACTAAAAATAATGCATTTGAAATGGCTAATGATTTTTCCTAGGCTGCTCAATTTCAAATGAACTTTAATTGGATTTTATATAGCAAACAATAAGACTCATTTTATGCTGGTTTATGAGCTATTGATTCTATCTCGAACACCCAGTTTTTTAATCAAGAATTATATTGCTTTAAAACTCATTTCGCACTAGCATTTGGGAATTTTGATATACAAATATCCCGTGAGTAATTTATATTACTAAATAAGATGAACAAAAATACTTCCTCGAAAATTCTCTACTCTAAGTAGGAATTTAAATTCTTGATAAACAGGGAATCCTTGATTTTAGGCAGATTTTTAAAAATGGAATTGTGATTTCACCATGGACTCAATATGAGAAAGTTTAATGAAATCTTTGTTTTCAAAACTTGAAGATGAACTCAAAGTGGCACTGGAAATGAAACTTATAAACTCTTCATTTTATATGCGAAAATTGCATCGTCGCGAACTCTCTTCATCTCTGTATACAATTAGAGAACAGGTGTATATAGGATGATAGTGTTGATCAGGGTTTAATTATTCAGTTGAAGATGTGAATAAAATAGACGGTGTTAATAACTAGTCCAAATTCAATATATTGAGTTAAACTGAGAGATCTTTCAGTAACAATCTTGGCGTTTTAACTGATCATTAGGGTGGTCTAAAAATTTTTTTTTCGAAGTTTTATGCAAAACGCCGGGAAATTTGTTAGAATCCACAAAAAAATAAACGCATTTTTTTTTTTTTATAAATAATGATATTTAGAGGTGGCGTAAGCCCCATGAAGTTTAACACGAAATTTTCCACGAGAAAGAAAGACGTGTTTGTACATTTTATTCAGAATTCTAAATATTAGGTGAACCGAGTTCGAAAGACACCATTTCTCTTTACAATTAGTCACGAAATGTGAATAAAATATTACTTTTCAAATATCACCCCCATAGATCTGTTTTATAGGGTCCCAAAAAACCCCATGAGTGAAAAAATGGAGTGGACGAAGTTGTCGATTTCTCGATTCATGACGTCACAGTGGTCGAAGTGAGTACTTTTCCCACTAGTGGTCGA
>WSXT02182523.1:0-20975 GCA_011762715.2 Neuroterus valhalla | reverse complement strand
TGTGATTTTCTACAGTTTCAACACGCTCTACGAGCACTAAAAATCTCGTTTTCAATAGAGTTGTTATGAAAAATAATGTGCATTACTATTGTCAAACTTGACTTAAGTTTGCGTTGCAAGGTTCGGAAGATTGCCCTGCAAAGTTCAGCAAGTTTGCTTCAAGCGGTGAAACCGTGCAAGGCAAGATTGAGCGAAACTTGCGATACAATATTGTGGGAAGCTTGCATCGCAATACTGCGAAAATCTTTCGTCGCAATATTCGATGAAGCTTGCGAAGCAATATTTAGGGAGCGTTTTTTATAGATAACATAACTGAACCATTTTATGTAACTAGAGAGTTGAAGGCCATTAAAAAAAGTTGCTAAGTACTAAATATTATATTATTAAGTATTAGGAATGATTATAATATTATAATCATTCTTATTTTTACTCATTTCTTTTTAATCGCAAAATAACTCAATTAAACACTACGGTACCTAATTACTTGTTTTTTAATGTCCTTTCAACTCTCTAGTTATAAAAATTAGTTTGATTATGTTATCTATAAAATGCACCTACATAATATCTTTGATTATTATACACAAAATCTACTTTTAGTCTTTGTATGTCAAACTGAACTTTGGAAGCATGTAACTTTAAAATTACGCGCCTTTTTCGATTGCGGAAGCGCAAATTGATCAAGTACATATTAAATGCAATAAATAAGCTTCAAAATATTCCTCAACTTATAATATCCAGATAAAAAAATTATAAATAATAATACTTTCATCAAGTCAGCAAAAAAAATTTATTAAACTGATAAAATTTAAGATTTTGACTTCATTCCGTCAGTTCCGGAATTATTTTCTTTACCGTCGAGAACTCGTGGACAGCAACATGAGGTGATTATTATTCGTGTCAATTTTATAGTAAAAAGGACACCTAATGCGAAATTAATTTGTTATATTTTTCTGTAAACTATGGTTATACTACTGAAAATTGAAAATCTGCAATTCTTCTCGCGAAAAAGTTTATTTCTGCGTCTATGTGACAAAGAGGTTATGATCAATAAAGTCTTCATTTATCGCGATAACTTAATCATTTCGGAGTTTCAGTGCTTAATAGTCATATGTTTCTTACATTTTCAATTTAATTGTCAAGACAAAAGATTTTTTAACTAATTTGTTGAATATAATAGTCAGTGCATAACATAACCTCAATTCTTTTGCAGCTCCTTAAAGTTGCAGAAGAGGCTTGCCGCCTCGGTGATGCGATGTGGCAAGAAAAAGGTCTGGTTGGATCCTAACGAAGTCAACGAGATCGCCAACACTAATTCTCGTAAGTTTATTCCCATTATTTCCATTTTGTGATGGAAAAAATATGGTTTTATCGACTTCATGACCGATCCTGTATTTTTGTAACATCTTCAAGTGAAACTTTCCACCTTTTTCTCTTAAAGATTGTCAATATGTTATAGTTTTGTGTTTCCTCATTATTTCTTTGACAGGAAATATTCACTTATACATGGATGAAACCTTATTTTTTTGCTTAGAAAGAAGTTGGCGTTCTTCTCATGTGTAGCCCCTGGTGTTTTAATTCTACTAACTTCTTTAAATATTACAGTAATTAACTTAGTGATTTTTAGTCTAGAAGATGATTCAATAAATCCAAGTATTCCTGTTATGAGTTTATTGAGTGTTCGTTTGGTTTGGCAGTCTAAATTTCTCATAAGAAAATTTGTTTCTGAGGCGTTATAATTATGGCCGTGGCTACGTGTACCGAGCTTTTTGGGAACGATGGTCCGGATTTTTTCGGTACACATAGACACTCCCTGAAGTATATTATATCTCTAATGGATTGGAGATTATTTTTAATGTTACGGATAAAAAAACTGCCAATTTAAAGCACTCAAAAGAAAAATGTAGGTATAATCAAAAGTAAAGCAAGAGAAACTATATATAGGGTTTTTTTTGAGTCAATGAATTCAAACTCAAATTTTTATTTTATATTTTTATAGAACTGCTTTTTGCGAGTTTGTTGCAATTGCAAATATTTTCGAATGTACGTCGTTTCAATCAGATTATTAGTGTATGTCATTTTGATTAGATTATTTATAAAATATAAAATATTGCATAATTTCAACAACAAAATTCTTTTTAAAACTGAGTAATTAGATAAAAAAGTATGAAATCAATATGCACTAAGAAAGTTCTGAATCAATCAATTTTTATGTCAGGGTACGTGACAGGAGCAGGTTTACTCAATTTTTTTCAGTCTACAGTTTTAAGGCTTATAATGTGAGTTCGAAGTAATATCATAAGAAAAAACATTTTTAATCAATATTTTGAAGGAAAATTTTGAATAACAAAAAAAATTATTCATTTGGAGAATATAAGGTGATAATATATCTCATAGCAGAAACTAAATTTCCTCGAAAGAATCTCTTTATAGCTTTCTAATATTTATTTCGAATAAATGTATTTAGGTCTCTTAAATGTTTTCTGTTTGTTTCAAATTAATAGAAGAATAATTTTTCAATCCGTAAGAAAGTAAAAAAGTGGAGTTTCCTTCAGGGTGCAGCAACTAGAGAAAAAAATGAGCAAATTTCGGACATGAATCCTTTTCTAAAATTATAACTAAACCTTTTCAAATTTGAGAGTTGCAGAACGTTCTTGTAACTTTCTAAATAATAAAATCTTGAATAAAAAGTAAGTACTCTCCCTAAATTATCAACTTTCTCCTCTCAACAGGCCAAAACATCCGCAAACTCATCAAGGATGGTTTGATCATCAAGAAACCAGTCGCCGTTCATTCCAGAGCGAGAGTGCGCAAAAACACAGAAGCCAGGAGGAAGGGTCGTCATTGCGGTTTCGGTAAAAGGAAGGGTACTGCTAACGCCCGTACTCCGCAAAAGGTAATTTTCATATTTAATTATCCAGTTGTAAAAGGAAGACTTTTTAATTGTACAATTAATTAATTATTAAACCTTTTTGGTTTTCTCCAGGATTTGTGGGTCCAACGCATGAGAGTTCTTCGTCGTCTCTTGAAGAAGTATCGTGAGACAAAGAAGATCGACAGGCATCTGTATCATGCCCTCTACATGAAGGCGAAGGGTAATGTTTTCAAGAACAAGAGAGTCCTTATGGAGTTCATCCACAAAAAGAAGGCCGAGAAGCAGAGGTCAGAGATGCTTTCTGACCAAGCCGAGGCTCGTCGTACGAAGGTGAGAGAAGCTCGCAAACGTAGGGAAGAACGTATTGCTGCAAAGAGGCAAGAGCTTCTTCAATCATACCAACGTGAAGATGAAGCTGCCGCGGCGAAGAAGTAATTTTTTACTGTTAAATAAAGTGCGAAAAAAATATTCAAATTTGTTGTTTTTTCAGCACCAGTACCTTTCACTATTTAGAGGTAATTTTTGTTGAATGAAACACGAAAATTGAAGCTCTAATTTCACTACTGCAAGTTTCGAATTTAAATTGCACAAGATGAACAATGAATAATAATTTCAAGAACAATAAAAGAGAAAATCTTTAATTTCTTCATACATGATATAATTATTCAAAGAAAAATTTATCACTGAATGAATAACTACAATAGTAAGCTTTATGTAAAAATATTTCAAGGCAAGTACTGTCTGTCATACAAATTTTTTATCTTGTCATAATTTTTAATTCCTATTAAAAATCACAGGGAACACGGCGTTCAAGCTAACAATAACTAATTACTACAATAAGTAATTTTAAATTTAGGTTTCTGAATTTGTATAGTTTCATTTGTAATTTGAGACGATTTATAAACCCCAATGATTTTAAAATATTTGAAACAACAAATATTATTTCCATATCCTTTCATGATTAGGAAAAAATATGAAGGTGAACACAAATTTTTCTAAAGTTGCCATTTTTGGGCCGACCTTATATCTGAGTATTATAATAATGACATAATTTCTGAAAGTAAACTTATCGGTGCTGGATTATCGTAAACTGAAAAATTTTACTTATCTGTACCGTCTTTCATGAAAAAAAAGAGGAGCGAAAGATTAATATCCCATGTATCGCCCGTTTATCCCATTCAAAGTCTTTACTTCTATTTTTTTTTAAATCCAACTCCTCGTGAAGTAAAATACATAGGAGAGTACTATGATAGATAATGTATTGTAATGTTTCGCATTAAAGAAATTAGGAATCAGATAATGTACTTTGGATAAATTATACATACATAGGCAGAAAATGCAGAAATTCTATCAAAGGTAAACAAGAAGGTGTAAATAATTGGATCGTAATACAATAATTAAATATTATGAAGAAAATTGAACTTGCTCGTGCTCAATAACCAAGATATAAACAATTTTACTAAATAAACACTATAAATGGTGAGGAGTGAATAAAATTGCAAACTTTCAACACAGGAACATTTACTTCGAACAGATATTTTTGTTTATGAAAAGAAGCAAAAATCCTGTTATTTAAATACAAGGACCCAAATTAAACTTTGGAGAGACGGCCTTTACGCAAAATCATATTTTCATTGTTGATCATAAATACTCAGACGGTTCTAAGCAAAAAAAAAAAAAAAACAGAGATTATGGTTTATTCTTGTATAAAGAATGACAAAAGTTACAAAGATATAAATTCAGAGTGACAAGTCAAAATGGTAAGAAAATTTAAGGAATGAAATACAAATCATCATATTGACTAACGTGGAAAAAATAAATTGTTAAATTTCCGTACATAACAAATGGACCAATATTTAACGAATTTTTCTTCTATAATTTTCATGGTTTTGTGCTCGAGATAGATACTAATTTGAATAAAAAACAAAGCTGGAGTACAGCTTCTAAATTCTGAAATGTTACAACATTTGAAGAAGGTGGAAAAATTTCTAATTGATAAATCACCACTATTTAAGTACTATAAGTAAAACTATCGAGTAATGTATCCGAATAAAATATCAAGCCTTTCAAACCAATTCAAATTTTTTATTCAAGAAGAGACAGAAAACACTTGCACAGACTTTGCATCATGCTTGTGATTTGAATAAACCGTGTAATCAAACATTTTACACATTTTTTAAACCATTAGTAATATCCTTCTCTAGATTAGCTGTTACATCGATTAAAATTTCGTAGAATTTTGAACTTTGAATCCAAAGCACTCTGAGAACATTCCAATGGTATTAAGAGGGGGGAAAATATAATGTAATATGAAATTCAAGCAGGCTTAAAAAATGACATTGAAATAAAGATATATCAATTGTATTACAAATCTTCCAGAATTCAACTAGTATGCATTTGACTTTAAGTAAGATAAAACAAGAATTTATCAAGAAGGAATCCACTTCTTTTGCATAACTCAAAAAAAAATTAAGATTGTAGTTAGATTAATTTTGAAAATTGAGAAGAAAAAAATGAATTTGAAAAATGTTCCTTCGGAGTTTCATTGTATAAAAGGAAAAGTTCGACTGAAGTAAAGTTTGCATTAAAAACCGAAATATGCATTCTTTCATCTGAGAAATACTCCGTCTTTTGCTCTTTTCTTGGGTCACGCATTTTATTTTTGATTGGAATTTTTCACAAGCTATCAAACGCCAAAACAACTGGCTTATTACCATCTGCATTATCGCGCCTTATAAAAATATTAGAGTGAGAGGAAATATTATCAGGAAATAAACTGAAATTCCATCAATTTTCTTGTTCCATTCATTAACGTCTGTAATAATTCAGGTCATCTGAACAGAATACTCTCTGAAAATTGTATATGTGCCCAAAAAATAATTTTCTTCATTAGATTTCAAGAAAATGAGAAATGCTAAACAAGCCTTTGAGTTTGAAAGCCTACGTTTTGGTTCTTCATTCTTAAAATAATTTTTTTCGTATAGAAGAACGGAATCAAACCTAACCTGAAAAAATGTCTAATTCTATTGACCTATGAAACAGTTTTCTTTAAACGTTTCGACATTTTAATTTCATAGGAATGTATAAACACAAATTTTAAAAAATCATTCGAATAACAACTCTCGCAAAATCGACTTTTAAAATTAAATTCTTGACACAGGCGTCGATGATCACGAAACGAACACCAAATTGCGTTCTTTATTAACCCAACAGAAGTCTAATAACCACAAATTTTACGAGCGCGACAAACGAAATCGACAATTTTGAGTACAAAAACGAAGAATTTATTCAAATAGAAAATGTTTCAAATTTCTAACCGGTTATTACAATTCTGCGCATGACTACGCGCATGCGGAGAAATGATTTCCATCAAAAATACTTCGTTGTTCTATTTTCCTAAAAAATAAAAACTTTTCGGCAGAGGGTTTCAAATCATGGCAATTTTTATTTTCTTTGAAAATATGAACATAAGATATTGGTGATCACAATGCTCACAAAATGTATTGAAGGTTATTTAAACTGCATGTGTACAGCCGGTTCCCAGTAGCGTACTCAAAAACTTTTACAATTGAAATAGAAAAAATTATTATTTGAGTTATTTATATTTAAAATTTTTTCGGACAATCAAAATTAAATTCCATGTACACGTCGTTTCGTATAAAATTTATTTTGTGATGCTGAATTATTTGAAAAATACTTCAAAACCTCGAAAGTGGACACCCCTTGCATATTTTCAAACAAAATGGCGATGTCTAGTTCAGTGTCTGATCAGCAGTGATGTGATGATGTAAATGCTGTAAATGTAAACTGATGTAAACATATGTTGAAATTTCCTTTTAAATGGTCTGAAGTATATGAAATTGTTAAATAATCATCGCCAATTGAATTAGCATTTTTTTAGTTGTATAACTCGCCAGGTAAGATGTTTATCTTATATTCTACAAACCAGAAGGTTAAATAATTATGTTTGCTTATTATTACTCGAAGCAAGGTTAGAATTTATTAAACGTGTGGTGCGATGTCACGATGATCTATGATCTTTAACACCTTTCTATAAAACTTTAAAATGAAGGAATTCCAAGTCTAATGTATAACCTGATCGTGACTGATTGACATATAATATGAAAATATTCGAAAAAACTTTCTTCGAATCTCTTATTCGAATGCATTGTACGGGATTTTTCATTGATTAATTTAATGGTGATAAACTATGGAGAGATTATAAATATTGGGCTTTGTTTCCGTAGCTGGACACTGTGTAAAAGTCCGAATGGACTGAGCATTGTTTAGTCAGGATGGAGCAGCAGGTATCTTGAGAAATAATTCGAAAATTATAACAAACGCCCCGTTTGCAGTAGCAACTTTTAATTCTGTATCTTTTATTTGTTTACTGACAAGGAAATTGAGTGGATTTACTATTCGAACCCCATTTAAACCTAAACTTTAGTGGAGTATTATTAATCGATGAAATTTGTTAAGTATTCATTTTAATTTTATAAAATGACTAGTAAACTATCCTAATAAAAATTTCTGTGAGATAGTATTATTAATTTCGAAGGATAAGTATTGCTTGAGTGGTATAAATTTAACAACCTAACTGCATTAAGTTAATCACCCATTATTATGCTACATTATTTTGATATAAGCTGATGCAAAAATGCAGCCATTTGTTTTATACAAACGGATACATTGTTTGGGTAACAGAAAAGCGAGCAGAAAAGTTACGTTTTCGTGAGGGTAAGGATTGAGTTCATCTAAAGTTTCTCTCTCCCTATAAATTCAAACTTTTTTCATGGGTTATTTTCAAAATTATTATTCTAATTGGAACTCTTGTTTCATAATATATATCTCTCATTTTCTTTATTGATGTTTAATGTTTAGATCCGTAAAATATATATTCAGCTTTGTATAAATATACAGAATCTGGTGTTAAGAAATTCTTTTGAAGTTTCAGAAATTGCAGAACATTTCCTTGTCGGTTGAACTTTTCTATATACATTTTTACTCCATTTCCCTCAATTCATTTAACATTTTTCTTAATTGTGTAGCATTTTGTTGAGTATAATAGATTTGCAATTACTCCTCGCCCTGATATCAACTGATTTTATAATTTTGTTTATTGTAGATAGTTCCATCTCCTTTCATTTGAATTATTTGTTTGAATAATTCTTATAATGAACGTAGGTCTCATTATTGCATGATTCTTATGACTAGATAACATCTTTGTCTAACGAATGTTCCATTCCTGAAAATAGTTATAGATCTTTCAGGTACTAAATTTCAATTAAAAGAGAAATAAGAATTTATTATTTTGTATCTTATCATTTTATAGTCAACATTTATCAACAAATATGACTAGAAGACAATTTTTAAAGATGAAATCTCATTTTATTACTTTTTCACAAAAACAATAAGATGAAATTATACCGGTTATAAATAAAATTTCCTTTTCAACCATGTTCTAGAGACGATTCTTCTTGCATGGAATATAACTTTCTGCATAGAATTTAGCATGGCACTCTTGAAAAATGCTTCGCTTCTCTAATCAATTTTTTCCGTCATTTCCTACGTTTCGTAGTACAGTAATCTCTAACCAAAAATATCTTTCAAATTTTTCTGGATACACTTTCAGGGCTCATAGACGGCTCCTTATTCAATATGTTCCTCCTCTTTTCAATAAAACTACTGTAAAATTGAAAATTCAATCATCGCTCGTTCATATTTTCCGTTGTAGAAAAGTGACTCGTTGTGAGCCCTGAGCTTCACTCTTGACTCCCACAAATTAATCTTATCATATCTAATAGATATATTTTATAAAATATGTTTCTCATTAACATTGTTTACGTTTCACAGCCGAAGATTAGTCGTTCAAAAGCGAGACACCTCCGTCGAAAAAAGCTGGTTATTGCACGCAAGGTTGCTGAAAACGATTCATCCAGTGCCGATGCCGGGAATAATGAAGAGATAGGAGAAAAACCATTACTTAATAGAGAATCAGAAATCGGGAGCAGTGTCAGTGCCAACGCGAGCTTGATTAATTCTCAAAATAAAACGGCTTTTAATCAACATGATTCGAAGACAGAGCCGCGTTCCCAGAAGCTATCCAGCCCTCATTTAAGCTTCTCTGAAAGCGAAAAACGAGAGAATAAAATTAACTCGGCTTCTAGTCAAAATTTAAATCAAGGATTATCAGATTTATTAAAGGAGTCGAAAGAACATAGTTTAAAAACCGATTATAATGATACTTTCTTTTCTACATTAGAAGATATTGTTGCCAAGTTAAACAGTATACCTTTGCCTTCGTCTGGAAAATTATCAGGTACACGAATGAATCCCGAAGAAAAGATAAGAGAGCAAGTAAAAGCCGAGCGTGAGGCAAAGAAAGCAGCTAAGGCTGCTGCTAAAAATAAGGCGAAAACTGGCCAGGCGGAGACTAAAAAGCCGGTTCCTGAAATAAGTCCTAAAGAATTGAAAGTCAAAACTAAGGATGCAAAAGTTAAATCCAAAGATGCAAAAGTATCTTTTAAAGAATCTGAAACGAAAACTGGTCTTGACTATGACTCTATGAAAAAGGAATTAGAGGATATCAAAAAGGAGTTGGATATGATTCAGTTCCCCAGCTCAGTTACAATGGAAGACCTCCCAAAAGAAGTACAAAAAGCACCAGAAGGAAAGAGCCAACCTCAAATTCAGGAAATAAAAGTAACAAAAGCACCAGAAGAAAAGAGCAAAGCTCAATTAAAAGCCGAGAGAAGAGCGAAACAAGAGGCTCAAAGAGCAGCTAAACAAGAACAAGCTGATAAAAAGAAGCCGAAACCTGTCCAGAAAATAGAAACTCGACCGAAAACTTCTGAGCCAATAAAGAAAGCGTCTCCAAAAGTAGTTGCAAAGGAAAATTTACATGAAGTGAATTTATTCAAACACTTGTACCACGAAAGAGAAATTACATTGGGCAATGTTTCTGCTCTAAGTTCAAATATTCATCCCGAAATTATGAAACTAGGAATCAAATATGCAAGTAAAATTGTCGTGGGGAGCAATGCTAGATGCGTTGCTCTTCTTCAAGCTGTTAAACACCTCGTGGAAGACTTTGAACGACCTTCACAAGCGGATTTTACTCGAGGATTGGAAGCGAGTTTGCAAGATTCGGCAATTTATTTACACCATTGCAGGCCTTTGGCTGTGTCGATGCAAAACGCTTTGAAACATCTCAAGTGGCAAATGTCTTTGTTGCCTGCCACGATTTCGGATCATGAAGTACGTACAAAATATATAATTATGGTATTAGGATGATGATAATGTTAAATATATTTTTTATTTCACAGGCAAAAGTAAAATTGGTCAGTGCAATAGACACGTACATTCAAGAGCAGATCTTACTCGCCGATAAAGCGATATCGATAAAAATTCAAACTAAAATATCAAATGGCGATGTGATACTAACTTATGGATTGTACGTATAGACTTATTTCAATTTTTTTAAATCAAGCATAATATAAATAAAAGTCAGGAACTGTTGCGATTAATTTTGTAATATTCTTCCCAGACTTTCAAGAAAGTTTTCGTTTCAATTTCACAAGCAAATTAAAAGTTTTGTTCAAACGTGTTTCTATATGAAAATCTACGTCGGCGTTTCGTTTCATCAACAAAAAATCGAAATTGATTTTTTTTCACCTTCTATTATATAGAAAAGTATTTGCAAGTTTATATTTTTCTCAAACTTCTCCTCCTCTTTTTGTTAAAGACTCAAAATATCATTCGAGTTCTCTTGTAATTTTGTCCTGTTTACAGAAAAATAAAGGAATTGAAATCAATTATCGTTTCGTTTTGGACTCAAAAGCAAGATGAAGATTGTTTTTCTAATTTTATTATAGTATCTGAATTATAATATTAATGTTCGGTGGTTATCTGATCATTTCGTTATGATATTTGAACTTCAACAAATATTTTTGTATCATCTTCAAACTTACCCAATATTCGATAAAATTCTGTACGATAATGATAATTATTCGAACCTTTATGTGGTTACTTTTTGGACAAAATTCAGTGTGAGGTATTTTTGTGAGATTTCTAATAACATTCAGTTATCAGTGTTTTGCTTGGTTTCCAAGATGAAACCAAAACATAGAGAGACTTCTATTTATTCTTCAGAGCAAAAAATGATACATTTTTCTCAAACGATTCTCAACCAATAGAATAGAAATCAGATTGCTCTTCGGCATAGATAATAATCGTTAGACAATAAAAGTTGCCTTACTTTATTTTGCAGCTCGTCTTTGATTCATAAAATATTGTGCGATGCACATACAGCAGGTCAACAATTTCAAGTTGTTGTAGTAGATGGAAGACCTTGGTATGAAGGGAAAGAACTGTTGAAAAGATTAGTTAAGCACGGGATAGAATGCTCTTATATTTTGATACACGCTCTTAGTTTTATAATGCCGAAGGTCAGTATTGTACTAAAAATAGAAAAGAAATTCAGTGTTAGTAAGAAAAAATGGAATATAAATTTATTTAGAAATGGTGATTTCACAAGTCTTGATTATCTTCAACAGGTGAGCAAAGTATTTCTCGGCGCGCACGCAATATTAGCAAATGGATCAGTCATGTCCAGAGCTGGAACAGCACAAATTGCTCTCATGGCAAAAGCCTTCAATGTACCAGTTCTAGTTGCTTGTGAAACGCACAAATCCTGTGAACGAGCTCAAACTGATTCGATTGTCTATAACGAAATAGGTAAATAGTCGCAAAATAATTTTTTTAATTCTACAAATGATAAGCTCTAGCTTATCTGCAGTATTAAAAATCGATCTCTCTTATTTTACTTTTTTATGACAATCTGTATGATTAATTGAATAAAATTTCAGGTGATGCAGACGCGCTTACTGAAACATTTTTGAACGGATCAAGAAAATCTTCTCTTGTCAACTGGAAAGTCAAAAAGTCTTTGAATCTCCTCAACATAACTTACGATGTCACCCCTGCGGACTTGGTCACAGCTGTCGTCACCGAATTGGCAATTTTGCCTCCATCCAGTGTTCCTGTAATTTTGCGAATCAAACCCTCAGAAATCTAGTTTTCAATTGAACCCTTAGCTTCAAACTCCACTAATTTCAGACTAACAACAATTGTAAGTATTGTCTACATAAAATTGAGCCATTCAATTCTAGTGCTTGCTCTTGAAAATCTGTCGACGTGAATATACTGTACATTATTGCGTTCTGTACTTTGTAATAAACAGTTTTTAAATCGTTTGATAATCGGTCATTTTTTTACGAAAGATCTAAAGTAAAGGGCCATATTATGGAACACCTTATGGATAGGAGTTGTATATTTTACATTCTTCAAAAGAAAGTAGAGTTGAAAAATCTACCTTTTTCAAGTTAATTGTTTACCTGATATTTATTAAAGCTGAAATAATTATTACCAAGTGAATTTTAGTTGAAAATATTAATAAAAAAGAAGACAAGTACTTATGGCCGTATTGATGAAACAGTTCAAACCAACATGTACGGATGTTCCATCAGGTATGTCCCAAATTATGGAACACAAAATCGACTGAAACATTTAGTTAAGAAATTTTTTTCAGTTATTAATTTATTTATTCATAGCATAAAAAATTAATTTATATTATTACTAAATAATAATACAGTTAGACTTGAAAATTATATGAATTGACAAGCAATAAATAAACATTCACTTACAAAATAAGTATGACAAGAACAGTTTCAAATCTTTGGATTTATAATTGAGACATAAAAACAAGATTTACTTAAAATAAAATTCAACATTCAACTATTTCGTTTCTTCTTTGATCCTTTGTTGTACTGCTTTCATTCAATCTTGGAGTTTTTTTCCGTTCATCAGCTAACAGTTTTTTCTCTTCTAGTAATTGTTTTCTTTTTGTCAAGAGAATCTGAAGAAAACATTTTTAATTTATTTTCTTAAGTACCAATCTAGTATGAAATATTGTTTTCTAATTTGTTTACAAACCTGTTAAATTATCAGCAATGAAGACATTCGTATCAAATATTAATTCACTTCTTTGACAGTTGGTTAATTTTTTTATGAAAAACTATGTATACCGAATCATAAAAATTATCCTAAAAAATCAATAAAATAAATTTATCGATATGAACATCTACTAACAAAAAAAAAAACAGCAAAAAAAAATGTGGAAAACGGTTGACCCTAAAACTTCATCAATTCAATAAAATAATTATCTATAAGAATGTTAAATGTATATCGTAAAAATTTTGATTATAATAAAGTGTTACTTATATTTTTACCAGGTTTTCCTCTGATATCAAGCCAGTGTTGGTACAAGATTCTCATTTGTAAATTCTGTTACTCGGGTAATATTTTTAGATTATTGATTCAATTCATAAAACACAATATTTATTATGCATCTTACAAATGTTCAAGGTTAGTTTTTTATTTACATGAAATTTTCAAATCTATGTACTCACCCAAATTGAAATTTATGGAAACTTACACTGTATTAACCTTTGTGTTACTTTTTTTTATAAATAATTAACAATAATTGACAAGAAAATAAATAATTAATAAGTTATTATTAGTAATTATTAAATAATAATTACGGACCACATGAAAAAATGAATGTTCGGGGGCATGGAACACTGAATATACTGTTTCATAAATACCGACTATGCAAAAATTTGTGTACCTATTATGAAACACCTTAATAAAAAATAAATACTTTATTAAATTACTTGAAATTCGTTATCAGTAGGTAAATAATAAGTCAAGCTTTTGATTCACATGTTTCAAGTAATTACAGAAATAAATTAATCTAATCAATAAATTAGTTGTTGAAAATATTAAATGAAATATTATGAATACTGAATAAGGTTAAAAATTATTTTTAATTTAGAATATTATCACACGTCTTATAAACTAGGACAATGTTCCATAATATGGACTTTTACCTTAGTTATATTTAGTTCAAATTATTTTCCATTAGAAAAGTTGAACCTATTATCATTTATTTATTAGATTTTCGTATCATCTATCCTTCGTATATCTATATAATGAAAAATAAAATACAAAATTAAAATAATTAGTTCAAGAATAGCTTTGATCTAAGGGGGAGGATTCTCTTCAACTCGTTCAAGTTTTAGTGAAATTCTTAGTGACTTTAACGCGATTCCGGGGAAGTCTCTTAGAGATTTTTCTTGTTGAGCAACAGAGGTGTTGGCAGCATCATTCGAGCAGACCGCAAAATCAAATTTCCGAGGCACGTTTCAGCGCTCTTGTCATTCGAAATCTGCGAAGAACGAGTGATTGATTAAGTTTAGATAAAAGTTCGTTTGGGAAAATGTCGGGGGATGTTCAACCAAGAAAACGAAAAGACAAGAGACGTAAGAAAGGTAAGATGTAAGATAGTGAGTTTGAGTTGGTAATGAACTTTCGTAACAGTCCCCTGCCTCCGAGATATTTTTAGCTACGCGTATTTTCCTAATTTCTGTTTCATAAATGCGTATTTTAAATTGACACTTGCGCCTTTAGTTTCTCTAATCAATCTCACAAAATTGAATTATTTTATTTTATATTTTTTGATAAACATTTACGTGCACATTATTTTTATATCAAATACATAATTCTCCCTTTTTTAAAAATAAACACGCATGCTGGGGATTACTTAGTTTCGCAATTTTCTGTGAATTATCTGGATTTTCTATAAATAAATTTTAAGCGAAAATAAATTTCTTTGTTTGCAAATTGTTCCTAATTTTTTTTGTAGTTTACTCATAAATATAATACATAATTAATATATATCCATATTAATCTTTTTTTTAATTGTTAATAAATTATGTGATTATTTTTCATTATCGCAAGTGGGTTCATAATTTTAATAATCAGATATTAATAAATATTTTAAATATAATCATAAACATTATAAACACAATAGACATATTGATAAACATAATTTCAATTCGGTTTCATAATTTGAATTTAAATTGATTTTCGAAGAAGATATTTAACCGCATTATTTCAAGATAAGTATTGTTTATAACAATCGATGAAGTCAATTTCTTCGATTTGTGAGGAATCAATTATTAATGTTTTTATAAGCATTCAATGTTTACATTTTCTCTATTCTATAAATATTCCTATTTTTTTAATTTAAGATCTTGTAGATTTTGCAAGGCTTTTATCGATAAGTGACAGATTGAATGAAGGCAAATAATAGTTTGGCATTATAGCTCGAATAAGAAAATTTAAGCTTAGAAAGCTCAGGCTGACCACCGTTTTGCTTTACAAAAATAGATTAAACTGTATGATCCACTCCAAAAGCATTTATCAGCTGAATTATTTGAGGACTCTATTATATTCTAAATAAAAGTAACAAAAATGGAGGGAAACAAATACCTTTTAAAATAAACGTATGAAATCTAAAATATTTTGATTAGATATTATGCACAATAATTTACTTTTTGCGAAATTTTAAATTATAAATTTGGTTTTTAGTTCAGTTTACTTACTTGTTCAGATTCGTTTCAATTTTCTTCCCGTACCGTTTTAGCCGATGGAGAGTATACTATTCAAAGGATACGAGGTGCAAGTTGTGGTATGCTATATTTTTTGCTAAACTTTTTTGTTATTTTATTTGAATATTTCTCTAAATTAAAATCACTAGAAAACTTTTCTTCGATTGACTACAAGCTATTGAGGTACTTGAAGAATTGTTCGAAAATTTGGACATTTTTTTCATTCCGAAATTATTGTTGGTTTTCTTGGTTTTCTCAGATGAAGAGGATGCTGGTACTCCGCCACCAACATTAGTGAATCCTTCTGAAAATGTGGAAAACGTTGCGATACACATTCATAAAGAAAGCAGTACGGGAGGACATTGGTGTGCTAGGATTATTTTTTTTAGTCTCTCAGCAATCCTTATCGGATTAATCGGCATAATTATTTTTGAGTACAGGGGAGCGACTGACGGTAAGATATAAATGTTCATTTTTGAATTATTGAGGAAATCTTCAAATTTTATCATTGATTTCTGCATTCGAAATGTTTTATTAAATTTAGCAATTTTTTTCTTTTTGTATTTTTACCAGAATTTATCTTCAACTCAAGTTCAAAAAAGAATTCACATCGAAGCCTATTTGTATTTGAGGCTTGAAAGTCTACACGAAATTTACAGAAGTTTCGGAACCCTGTTCAAGGTTTTTTTCAGTGTATAAATAAGCACAGAAAATATTGTTCCAAAGACCAATTTAATTCTAATTGAATTCCAATTTGGATTTTAATCATTCGAAGCCCCTCAAATTAAAAATTTACATTTCGAGAGATTTAAAAACTAAAATCCATTCCATTTTGTATTATCAATTCTAAAGTACTCATCTTTAAAGCATGAAATTATGAAATCAATTAATTTTTTAAGTTATTAAATAATTATCCATCATTTATCAGTTCAAAGACAATTGTTTAATTTTTAATACTTTATTACGAGAATCTTCTGAATACGTATCTTAATATTAATTTGAAACTTTATTTTAAGTATGGTAAATTTAGAGTGCTCAAAATTTTAATTGTTCAATCCCGAAAACATAAATTCGAAATTCTTATTTTAAGGTTTTAAAACCTTTATTTCAACAATTTTACAATATCAAAGGCTTCATATTTGATGTTATAACATTCCATATATCATTTCAAATTCAAATTATTCAATGTTTGACGGTTTCAGTTAGCAATTGGTAAATTTTTGAATAATTATAAAATTAATTAATTTACAGTTTTAATGTTGTATTCTGAATTCTGGACGATTCAAGTTTTGAATCATGCAATGTTGGACATTTCAATTTATACAATAATTGTTTGACTATTAAAGCTTTTATTTGGAAGTTGTACATTTTCGAAGGCTTCAGAACGGAATCTTAACAATCCGAATAATTTAGTAAAGAGCCATTGAATGTCGAACTCTTTTAATTTGTAATTGTTTAATTTCAAACTACTCGATATCAATGAACTTTCAACTTTTTATTTCAAACTTGTTCGATCATTCAAATTGGTTGCACATTTTTGAAGCCTTTAATTATGAAAATTTATATTTTTTAGTATTTTATCTTCAAATACTGTGTAATAATGCAATAAATTATAATCAATAGTCTCAAGATGCTTCAAATTTGAAATTGGTTGCATTTGAAATTTCTTCATTCTAACTGTATTACTTTAAAATGCATTTAAAACAGAGAATTCACGACTTTCATTTTCCACTCAAAAATATCAAACATCTCATTTGTTTTGATAGGTAATATTTAAATTTCCTGAAAATGTACCTACTGTTAATGAAAATTAAGTAATTCTAAGAAATATTAAATTTCCTTATTTTTATTGCAATAAAACTTAATAGTCGACACTCCAATCGCATCTTCACAATGGGCAATGATCTTTGATGGTTGGGTCGACGACGTTCCTTTCTTTCATAACGAAAAACATGATGATCAAGATGTTCAAAGTGGAGAACACGAAGAAGATGACGATCATGACGCGGGTTTTGGTGATGAAGAAGGTTCTCATGAAGAAGATGAAGATGGAGAAGAAGGAGGTGAAGAAAATGATGAAGAAGCTGATGAAGATGATGCAGATTCTGTAGAAGAGGATGAAGTCAATTACGAAGAGGGCAAAGAAAAAGAAACATTCAGTTCACCAGGTAAATAAATCACTTTTCCTCATAATAAATCTCTGATTTGGAATTGGATTTGAAAATAAGATGGAATATTTTTCTGCATAATCGAAAGAAGTTTTTAAAATACATATCTCAAAAATTTTTTAATCTTATCTCATAAAAAGATATATCTAAGAATGAGGGGTCAGTCAAGTTGTACCCATACATTCTATTAAACAAATAAAATAAATTATTATATTAAATTATCTTGAATTTTTCCAGAAGAAAGTGCATTGTTAGACAATAGTGAAGAGAATCAGGAACTGGAAAATGACGAGGGTTACGAAGATAATTCCGAAGAAACTGATGAGCTTGGTGTACTAGAAGAAGTTGAAAGTATAAGTGGAGAAGAAGATAGTAATCCAAGCGAAGAAGATGACATTTTCAACGATCCTGAGATTGAACTTAATCAGAGTCTTGAAGGCGTAAAAGAATCTCAAGAAAAATTTGATGATGAGCCTAGCGATGAATTTTCGTCAATTCCAGGCGTCGATGAAATTGAAAATGGTGTTGAACCTTTGGAAGAAGTAAGCTTTAATTTATAATCTGCAATATAAAAAGCCTGAATGGAAATAATACATGAATTATTTATTATCATAATTCGAATTGATTCAGATTGATGAGGAAGAAACGGAAGAAATTTTGAATGATGTTGATGAAGTAGAGGAAAAGGAGGAGGAAAAAGAAGAAGAAGCCTCAAGTGGTGAGTTTTTTAATTTGGGCTCATATTTTTTATTTCTTGTAAGATAAAATCAGTGATCCTCCATGCTCTTAGTTTATTTATTTTTATCAAAAATATTTTCCATGCAGAGATACCTTTATTGATTTTTTAATGCTAGGGACCAATGTAAGAAAGTAAATCATTATAAAAATCATTGCATTCTGTTAAAACGAAGAAATGGGAAATTAAAACATAGTGGTTCCAGTGGCAGTGAAGTTTGGAGTTGGTGTTGCACTTGTCATAGCTGCGCACTTTGTTCTCGTGAGACGATGGAATAACGGTAAATTTCGTTATTTGTTTATCTCCTACCTAACATCGTATATTTCCTATTATGAATCGACTTGAAAATCAGCCCATCCGCATAAAACACCTGAAATTTGCTATTTAACAGAAAAGTTCAATAATTTATTACTTATCAGGGTGGCGATTCGGCGGACGATTTCACATTCCCGGTCGTTTCACGGTTCTTCCTGGTCAAGTTTTACAATTTGCCCAGTCAACTAGAAGTAACATATTTATATTTGTCGCAAACCCCCAAGCTTTTTTTTATTCATGACGTTCATTCTAAACATCCTTTAACACAACGGATCAAACAATGGAAAATATATCAATTTTTTACATATTTTTTTACATGAATTCGAACAGTTAAACTTGCAATAAAAAAAATCAATTTACGATAACAAAAAGAAACGGATTTTCAACCAAATAGTCCATTTTTCAATGAAGAAGAAGAATTTTCAAATAAAAAAATAAACTTCCAAGAAAAAATACAACGTTTCAACAAAATAGTCGAATTTCAAACCTAAAACATAATTATTTTCCACCCAAAAATGGAACAGTAATATTTTTAGTTCAACAAACCAATTCCAAACCAAGTATAAGAGTTTTATACTAAAACAAAGAATCTTCAACTGAAGGAGTTCAGTTTTCAAACAGATAAAATAACTTTCACTGAAAAACATAAATTGTCGACGAAAATGTTTGACTAAATAAATGAATTTTCAACTAAAACTATGGAATTTTCAATTGGAATTAGTTAAATTTTCACTTTAAAAAATTACTTATGTAAAACACTAACTTTCAACAAACGAAAACAACTAACTTTCGAACAAATTATTTCACTTTTACACATAAAGATGAAGAATCATGGATGCTACACTGAAGAAGTTGAATTTTAAATCAGAAAGACGAATTTTCAAGTGAAATGATGAACATTTAACTAGAATAATTCAATTCTTGACAAAAAAGGAAAAGGTTACATTTTTCTCGAATAACGTGAAGTATGTTTAAATTTATAACATGAATTGTTAACCAAAAAGAAGAAAATGTGTTAAGTTTCATCGAAATAATTGAATTTTCAATTGAAACCGACAAATTTTCACCTAATTGTCGAATTTCGAACTAGAAAAGATCAATTTTCCACTAAAAATGGAACAGTTAAATTTTCAATTTTCATCTGTAGGACCTGGGTTCGAATCCCAGCGGAGCTAGAGAGTCATTTTTTCATAGCTTTGAAATAACAATATTTAAATAATTTAATATTTAGATGTTGATAAGACCAGTAGACAAAAAACATTAACATCATAATATTATTAGTTAAATTTTCAGTTGAAGGAATTGATTCTCAACCAAACTGATAAATTTTCAGGTATAATGATGAATCTTCAACGGGAATAGATGTATTTTAAGCAAAGATACATTTTTGACCATGAAGATTAATTTTCTACAAAAAAGTCCAATTTTTCTCGAAGTACATAATTTCTTAAAGAAAAAGTTCAATTTTCAAATTCAAAAATCAATGTTCAACTAAATACTTGAATTTTCACTAAAACAAGATAAATTTATTTTTAACACAGTGGTTACGATTTCGACCAGAGGTGAATTAAAAAATTTGGATTTTCAACAAACAAGTTCAAATTTTAAATAAGTAGTTGATTTTTCAACTAAAAAAGGATGAATTCGCAATGAACAATGAAATCTATAATAATTATCTGAAAGTCCCTGTCCCAAATCTGATAAAGGAGGAAAAGAAAATAAAACGTGATAAGGGGTTATCCATAAAAGACGTCCAGTGTTGGGGGGAGGGGGGTGAGAAAAATCGGACGAATCGTGGACGAGGGGGTCTAAGACTTACTGGACGTCCGAGCTTTTTTTAAATAATAAATATTTGATCCATCCATGCTCAAAAAAAATTTATATAAATATTGAACGCTGTGCCATTTTTTTTATGATACTCTTTGAATAATCATTACACTTATACTCTGTTCTCTTAATCTTAATTCTGAAACTGCGAAGGACGAGCCACAGATGATATGATGGCCGAACAGTCTTCCGGAATGCCAGTAAACAGTAATTTGTAGGACTGGTTATTGATTCCTTTTGCTCCCAAAGATTAGGTTTATTACAAGATTCAATTTCTATTAAATAATCATTCGCCTGTGAAACTTGATGTATTTTATCAACAATATTAAATGCTGCCAACATGTTCAAGAGAATAATTTAATAATTTATCATATTGATTACATTATTATAATTTATAATTGATTATAAAGAGATTTATCTCATTATTATTATAACAAATTAATAATCATAAAATAAGTCAAAGAATTATAGCATAAGTGTTTAAAATGTGTCGAAATGGACTCCTTTAAAGGGGGGGGGGGTGGACAGAAATGAACCAGCAGGGG
>WSXT02182512.1:0-20975 GCA_011762715.2 Neuroterus valhalla | reverse complement strand
AGCCTTCTTGGGGGGCCTGACGGCACCCCTATCACTGTTCATCGAAATAATGTCGGTCACACACCTCCCCCATTTCCCAAGTCTCGTGGGGGGGGGGGGGTGAAGGCACCACTATGTCTGGGTAAAGGAATAATGTGGGTCACACACCTTCCACATTTCCCAATCCTCGTGGAGGGTCTAAAGGCACCCCTATGACTGTTCATAGAAATAATGTAGGTCACACACCTTCCCAGTTTCTTCAGTCTCGTGGGGAGCGTGATTTCACCCCTATGATTGGTCATATAAATAATATAGGTCACATGCCTTCTCCATTTCCGAAGCCTCGTTGGAGGCCTCAAGGCACCCTTATGACTGTTCAAAAAAATAATGTAGGTGACACACCTTCCTAATTTTTTTAGTCTCGTGTGGGGCGTGGATTCTCCCCTATGACTGTTCATAGAAATAATTTAGGTCACACACCTTCTCCATTTCCTAAGACTCGTCGGGGGCCTAAATGCACCCCTATGACTGTTCATAGAAATAATGTAGGTCACATACCTTCCCGATTTTTCCGAGTCTCGTGGGGGCGTGAAGGCACCCCTATGCCTTGTTATAGAAATAATGTAGGGTACGCACCTTCCCCATTCCCCAAGCCTTTTGGGGGGCTTGAAGGCACCCCTATGACTGTTCATAGAAATAATGTAGGTCACACACCTTCCCCATTTTTCAAGCCTTGTGAGGGGCGTGAAGACACCGTTTTGTCTAGTTTTAGAAATAATAAGGACGAATATCATAACCTTCGTCCACTCAGGTTTCGTGGAAACATATCTTCCTCCCATCCATTCCACACGTTCGTGCTCACCCTTCCAAGAATTTTCTAGGCTCATGATTTCTGCTATTTTCAATATCTAACGTCCATCCAGCCTTCCAGGAATTTTTTATACAATTTAAGTCGCACTGCTAGAGATTCAGTAGCATATCTATGATTTTTCATATTTGTCGTCTACTTTCTCGATATTTTTACTATCTGATTCGTGATCAGCGCGTCCAAATACGTGGGTATTAGGAGTTTCAATTAATTGAAGGTAAGCACTATTAGGAACTTCATCCAAAATGCCTGGTAGTGAAGAAAGATTTGAGAGAAAGGGAAAAAGGTTTGGAATTGAGAGGAGGGAAGAGAAGAGATGACGCCTTGCGAGTTATATTCTGGAACGTTGCTGCGATAAAGAGAAGGTTGAGAAGTTCCAGATTCACATTGAAATATTGGATGTGGAGAGTGTAATAGGTAAATGAGTAGAAAAAAAAGTGTAGGTAAATAAAGTACGGAAGTTCCAGAGTAACTTAGAATGGATACTGCAGATCGAAAAAAGAAAAAGTGACAAAGAAAGAGCCAATGAATGTGGCATTTGTAAGCACCGGGGTGAGGTGCCAAAGTATCAAGTAAAATAAGAGGAAACCCTAATATGAGGGGGTCAATAGAATGCCGTAAAATATTAGGTATCAAACATAGGAGTAGAGAATCTAATAGGATTGATAAAATGACGAGGAAGGGATTTTTCGAGAAGGGATACAACAAGGAATAATGAAGGGAGATATGCTCTTGTAAGCTAAAGCGCAGTTTTGGTAATAAGCTATATTTAGCTCTCCCCATTGTTCTGGTTCGATCAAGAAAATTAACTTGAGGTCAAAGGTCGAAATAAATGGGTTTTTCGAAATTTCTGTGAAACCGTAAGTTAAGTCGACAAATTACCTCAGCAAAAAATTGTAGATCATTAAATTATCTATACAAAGGTTTGAAAAACTTTTTTCCTGAAAGCTATGTTTCCTGAGTTATAACGATCCGAAGAGTTGTAAGCGTCATATTATGCACATGTTTCCACGCCACCTCTTAGGTATTGCACTAAAAGCGTTTTTTTAACGTGATTTCCCCAGTAGACCTATTCCAGAGGTCTGTTGTCATTCTGCTCAATTGGAAACTGTCACATAATAAGATTTTTTTATGAGATTTTTTTTCATTGCATATAAGTCATTTGCAAGGAATAGGATTGGTAAAAGCGATGGACTTTGAAAAACAGTAGAAAAGTGTATTCGTCCGATTTATGATTTTCAATTTTTCTCCTTGTTGATCTCCTTCTTCTCCTCCTTCTTCTTCTTCTTCTTCCTCTTGATCTTCTTCATCCTGGCTGTAAGTAAATTGCGCCAATAGCGATGTATCACATGTCTGATCGTCAGTATCAAACGAATCCACTGCTGTGGGTAATTCAACATTAGAACACGACCGGTCTTGACGATTCGTGCATACGAGAGAACAAATCAGTGCCCCTTTTTTGCAATCACACTTAGCACTGCATCCCTTTTTACAGTTTCAAAAAATTATTTTCATCATTTTTTCCGGCGCAGGTGGAAGACAGGTGGAAGACAAAACATTGGGGTTGGAAGTTGTTCGATAATACTTCAGAACCAGTTCAAAATCTGCTTTCACTTGCACCGGAAAAACTGCTAATTACAATTTTTTGCAAGTGTAGAAAGGGACGCAGTGCTAATTGTGGTTGCAAAAAAGTTGCACTGTTATGTTTTCTGGCATGCACGGACTTTTCAAGGCCGGCCATGTTCTAATATTGAATTACCAACAGCAGAGGATTCTTTTGATACTGACGAACAGACATGTGATACATCGCTATTGACGCAATTTACTTACAGCCAGGATGAAAAAGATTGAGAGGAAGAAGGAGAAGGGGAAGAAGAAGAAGAAGGAGAAGAAGAAAAAGAAGTAGAAGAAGAAGAAGAAGAGGAGGAAGATCAACAAGAAGAAGTAATTGAAAATTTTGAATCGGACGAATACATTTTTCTACTTTTTTCAATTTCCATCGCTTTTACCAATTCCAATCCTTGCAAATAACTAACATGCAATAAAACAGACCTCTGGAATATGTCTACTGGGGAAACCACGTTTAAAAAAACGCGCTAAGTACACTACCTCAGAAGTGGCGGGGAAACTTGTGCATATTACGACGCTTATAACTTTTTGGATCGTTATATCTCAGAAACAATAGCTTTCAGGAAAGAAAATATTTTTATCTTTTTTCAAGATGATTGTATGATCTACAATTCTTGTGTGGAGTGATTTTGCGATTAAACTTTTCGTTTTGAAGAAAATTGCGAAAAACCCTTTTTCTTGACCTTTGACCTCAAGTCAATTTTTTTGCTTGTACCGGAACGATGTTGAGTTTTGATATGTTGTTTTCAATTATGTTTTGAACAATTTTACTCACTTTCAGCTACATTTTTTACATCCGACCCTGATGCGAAGAAATATCTAGATCGGATTTTTAAGTAGTGTAATAAGGAAAAATAATTTTTAGGTTACGCAGGTTCACTACAATAATTGAAAAATTATTGAAAAGTAGTGTGCATAGCCACACTTTTACTGTTGCATCTTCCCTCCTTCAGCTTCGCTATAGCTTGATACAAATTCTTATTCGGAACAAAAGAAATCTACGCAAGATTTTTTCTTTCATATTATGTATTGTTATCTAATCCAGTTAATTTTTCTCTAACTTTCAATGTACGCATTATACGTGATTACATTCCAAACTTGTGGCGCGGGCTGTGAGGAGTTCTGGTTCCGGGGTGCTATTCTCGAGTTCCGTTCCATTATTTTAGAATGCTGAAATGGCTGATTTTAGAATGGTTGCCGTAAATCGGTATTCTCTAGTCATAATTGATGGTTGGCATGCTAAAATTTGAGGATGGATTGCAAAGAGTGGATCTAAACCATTCCAAACAAGAAATAGAATGCTAAAGAGGCTAGAAACTGACAAATTTTGGGAAAACTAACCTCGAAGCGAAAAACGTTGCGCGTGTAAGGGAAGCATGGCCTTAAATTAACCTCGAAAACGAATGCAATCACAACACGTATGACTGGGAGAAAGTGAAAAAAATATGAATAAATTATCAAAAGAAAAAAAAGGAATTCAATATGGCACTTCATGACGCGATTAATTCTAGATTTATAGAAATATTGGAAGATAGCAAGTTCATTCGTATATTTTGATGGAACAAAGATATAGTGAAAGAAATTATTGAAATTGTACGGAAGCGTGCTGTGCAGCCGTCAAGATCATCCGCATTGAATTCTGAAGCCAAATACAAAAACAAGTACAAAAACTGTATGGCAACATCAAGCCAACATACCCTCATCGTTTCACTTACTTCTGTGCCTGCCACAGCATTGGTCTATTTATCGCTCCCACTCCTAAATACTAGAGAGCCTCAAGGTAGAGAGTTGCAAACTTGCTCAGCGCTGATTGGTCAAGGTAAATTGCGAACCTCTTTCATTAATACTGGAGAGCCCCATTTGCTTCAAGCAGAAAAGTGTGAGAACCAGTTCAGCGCTGATTGGTCGAGGTGAATCGCTGAACAAGTTCGCAACTCTCTACCACTACTTTCCATTCTACTCTGTTCGTACCCGCTTAGAGCGGTGCTCCAGAATACCAACAGCGCTCTAAAAATTTCAGTGCTCTATTTGACCAAAAAAGAAAAAAAAATTTTTGCGAATTTTTTTCCAAAATTTGAACCAAATGTTGTATTAAAACGTACTTCATTGTTTTCTAAGGCTTTCCCCATAAAATCAACTCGATATATATTTCGGTGCGGACGTGAGTTGTTGCGAAAAAAATCGATAATTTGGGTAACGTGACCCATGTTTAACATGGCCTCAAGAACCTAAAGTGATTAGCAAAGCTAATGTGGAAAATCTCGCAACACAAGAACAAGATGAAAATTCATCGAACGGTACTCCTTAAGAGCGGGATGATCTACAAAAAATATTGGGCTCCACAGAAGTAACTTTCGAAGATTTCGTTGATGTGAGAACTAATATCATTAATGCTAATGAACCTTCAGATAGTAAGATATTGGACAGTATAAAGGTGCAAGAACCTTTAAGATCTGATGCGCAAGATCAGTATGTAACACCACCAACGAAGTATATAGATACTGAATTCGGTTTAGCACTTGCTCGCAAGTTTCTTTCTGAACAAAGTGATGTACCGAACACAATCTTTGCTCTTTAGACATGATTGAAATTTTCTGCGAGAGGAAAAGTTGCATCAAACAGAAAGAAAGGACTGAATTTTAAAAATAATCTACTATCCTCAAAATACTAAACGGCCCCTTTTTAGGACCACCAAATTATTTTTAAGGTGAGATAACTTATAGTAATTTCAAACTTCTCCATAACAGGCATAAACACAATTGCATATCAAAATATTCTCCTATTCCCTGATTCCTCTCAGCCTGTCAAAATTTTCATGTTTGATTATGATTTTGTCGGCATTATAATATTAAAAAGAAAAACATTTTTACAGTGCTCGCGTCGAATGTACTTCAACGAAATCCATTACACGTTCTATGAGACGTATAAAGAACGTATGAACGAATTATGTGCGTTTATACTAACATGTTCGATAATTCAAATTCTCGATAATTCGAAGTTTTTTTTCGGTCCCGGAGCACTTCGAATTATCGAGGTTTTACTATATTAGGTTATAGGTGTTGTGAGTGTGTCATTTACGTTTATTGTTATGGACGGATCGACCAGTGCTTCCAACAAGCGCTTTGTACTCTACTACGTATAGGTCGCGCTCGGCCTCTGATCGGTGGCTATTCTCGCGCAGTTTGAAATGCTAAAAATATCATTTGATTGTTTACCGTAAATAAGGGCATTTTTAAGTTTAACGGACCCATAATAATAAATCTTGATAAACAAGATACAAGTGAGTACCAAAGGATATTTTTTATTTATACAATTTGCACTCAATTATGTTTATTTTTATCAAGATTCATTATTATCAATGTAATAAACATGCTCATAAGTTAGCATGCAATTCTTTTTACTGAACAACAAAAATGACACTTTTCATCGTTTCAAACCGTGCGAATAGCAGCTAATCAGAGGCCGAGCGTGTTGCATGCACAGTAAGGCACGTAGTGCTTTTTGGAAGTACTAGAATCGAGACAAAATATGAAAAATGTTATATTTTGAGAGAGAAATCAAACTGAGAGTCTGACATACGTGATAATTCAATTATACGGGTGGAGCACGTGTGTGAATTGATTGGTAAGAGTTATGGAAAGCAGAAACACTGTTTGGAAGAATTCGTGTAGGTGAAAGGGAGTAGGATGAGCACAAATGTATTATTGATTGAAAAGAAGAACAAGAAGGCAGTCGCATGGGTGATGGTGTGCTTGATAAGATAAGCAGGATGAAAAGAAGAGAAGGAAGGAGGAGGAGGAGGAGTGGTAAAGTGAAGATGTGTGGAGGAGGAAAGTAGTGATCATTTTATCGTAAATGATGTGAATAGTGGATAAGAAATAGGTAGCAACCATGGAGGCAGAATTTGGCAAAGCGAGGAGAGAGCGTGCAAGCGGTAATCGTTTGGAAATGTGCATGGATGTTTGTTGGGAGTTTGATTGTGAAATTTTGTTAAAGATAGTGGCAACAGCAGTTTTATTTTTAAAGAACAACAGGCTGAAGAATAAACTTTTGTCGTTGTTGTACTGGAAGAAGTGTTCATCCGAGGGATGCATTAATTCTTATGTTATATTGGAGAGAATGGTGAGTTGCAAAAATTTTTGTGCAGAATAAGAACTAGAGATAAAGAAATAATTCGTCTATTTGACTCCACCAACACCTTTTGATAGTGAGGCATCTCTAAGACATTAAATAAAGTAATTTTGACCGAAAATCTGCGAACTTCCATCAACCAACATTTTATATATTTTTTCATATTCTACTCTCCAGTCAAAGAATATTATTTGAACGTAAGTGGATGAAACTGGATGGTAGTGGAAGGAAGAGAAAAATATTTAAGGGTAAAATAGGTAAATCGAATCTACACGGAATGAAATTTGGTACAACAGCGGTACTTATAGGTAACTACGTTGTGCCAAACTGTAGTACTGCAATACGCCTTCTGTTTATGATAACTGTTCTCCCTGTCAGGGAACGCTGCGTTCCCGGTTTGGGGCTACTGTTGTCTTAGGAACGGATAACTAACTTTGTGCGACAGACACGTTCCCAAAATTGGTGTTGCTGCCAGACCCGGATTGGGATCAAAAAGCGTCCCGGGAAATATACACTAGACGCCCCCCCTCCCCAACCTCCCTCCTTATTAAATAAAACTAGAAACTGCCCCTTGGAACATAGTTAAAAAACAGAAACAGAATAATCTTTACAAAATCTTAAGATTTATTGTGGAAGCAATTCTTTTTTTTACAAACTGTGAGTAGCAACTCTGTCAATGATATCAGAATTTGGAATTCCTCCAACAATTGCACGTCCTACTGCCATCTGCACGAGTGAACCAGTGTGCTCTTGATTTGATGAGCTTCTCAGTCTGTTTCTGACAAATTTAAAAATAGAAAAAGATCTTTCGCAAGCATTTTCTATCACGGACAGAAAAGTATTTTTTTGTCTTGAAAATAACTTTCTATATAACAATCGCGAATCGTCATTCATTTGTGAATTGACGAAAGGGACAAATAGAATTCTATCACACCAGTATCAGACATTCTTGCTTCTCTTCGACAAACAACTGAAATCACCCTCTTCGGACACGATATTAGATTGCGCGCAGTGCAAGATAGTAAACATCCCAAGGTACTGTCGGGAAACATCATTGAAAACGACAGAATTTATTCCACCTCGATGTAAGTTACCTGACATGTGTTAGGTACTCCTTCGGAAAATATGTTTTTGACTCTCTGCGAGAGTAAAGAAATACACTTTTTCGTTTCTCCGTAGTGGTGTAGAATCGTGTCTTCAATGGAACAAAGCAATAACTTGATAACGATATTTTTGTTGCATGTCTATCTCAAAAAAAAACTATCAAACATGAATGTTCAATTACTTACACAATTCACATTTTGAATTTAACGACAAATGGAATAATTCTTGATGGTTTATGAGAAATCCTGAATAGAAATAAAAAAGATATTTGACAGGCTGCTGTGATGTTCACATTCAATGATTTTTACATTCTCATTCTGAATGAGAAGGTATTGATTTTATGCGAAAAATGGCTTCCACGGATTTAATTAAATCTCCACGTTTTGAGATCCCTTGAGTCAGAAAAAATGATTTTCACAAAGGTGCCTGTCTGTCATCTGTGAATTCGATTACTTTCGAAAGAATTATCCTATTGGATTGTCCTTCGACAACATTTTTTGAGGCCGGAAAAAAGACGACTCTGTTAAGTTGTCATTTTTGACCAATGGTTTTGGTTTTATCCATCGAAATAGCTTTTTGAAAAATCTAATAGTATATTGCGCATACAATTTTTCATTATACCGATAATCGAGAAGTTGATTTGAGACTCGACGTAGCGGGTCGAAAAGCAACTTTTCGATTGAGGTATGATGAAAAATGCACATTTCCGGTCAAACTATGCAAGGTGCAAAAAAACTGTTTACGTGCAAAATTATTGATTTGGAAATATCCACAAATTTTATTGAACCACTTTTTTCGTAAGATGCATAGTTTTTGTTTGAATCGTGAAAAATTTTACCAAAAATTAAAATTTTATTTCTCAGCAAAACTATGGGAGATACGAAAAAAATGGAAAGTACCAAAATTGTTCATCTTTAAAAAACCTACAAATTTATTGCTTTCTATTTTTTTGTCAGACGTATAGTTTTCGTTTAAATCACGATAACGCACTTACAAAAATAACAAGATACCATTTTCCAGCCAAACAATGATAGACAAGAAGAAATATTAAATAGAAAAATTTTTCATCTTGGAAAGGTCTACAAGTCTCATATGAATTATCTTCCAATAAGAGGTATATTTCCTGTTTTAATCGTGACAACGTGTTTTAAACAATGAAAAATCCAATTACCTACCCAAACTATGCGAGATGTTAAGATCGGTGGCGAGTATTCTAATGAGAATGTGTTCACTAAGGCCAGTAGAGCCTTGAGTAAAATTATTTTAGAGAAATTTTCATCAGGAAAAAATTCAATAATCATGAGAATGTGCCCACGCAGCGGGACATTTTTTTAATGTTCAGAATGAAAAAAATAACTGCCTAAGTCGTGAGTTGAATAAAGTAATCACAACATAAATTTTTTCATTTTTTTGGCCTGATTGTCCCAGCACTAATGCATAGATAATTATGAGAAATAGAAATTTATTATAAAACAAGCAAACGCTGTATCCAAACTGTCGCGTAAACCTAAATAGTCTTTATCCATGTTTCAAAAGATTGTCATGAATTTTTCATTTTCAACTTTGAAAAAATGTACTCTGTCGGATTGATAATTTTACGTTTGTATTCTTCAGATGATGATGTTTACAAAAGCACGTTGAGTAATCCATCTATGCTTTAACGTAATGAGGAACTTTCCATGGTTTCAACAAGTCATGATGCGGATATAATTTCCACGGTCCATTCACTGCCTATTGATTTGAAGATCGACGAAGAACTAGGGCAGCCATTTTCGATACGTGAAGCAAAAGGATCTTGAGTTTCAAGAAAGTGTAATAAGTGATGACCCAGGAGAATGGATCATAAACGACTATGTTAGAGATTATGTCGCAATCCATGGATGTAATCAAAATCGCCATCTTGATTTCAAAGGAACAGAGCGAATTAACAGCGACGGGAAATTGCGATGGTTAACAGATTCAGTATTCGAACGTAAACTTCTAAATGGTGAGACAGGATTCAATGATTGGAAACATGCAGGTATTCGTCTGACCGAGTATGAGTATTCTAAAGATCATAAAAAAACATTTTTACTTGGAAGCAAAGGTCGAACGTCATTGGTAGAATAGACCTAGATCTTCTTTTACAATTCGATAAGGAAATTTCATTTCGGGAAAATGTCTTGAGAGGAGCAGTGGCTGCAGCAAAAGCTCTCGCTTCACGTGGGCTTCCGTTTGGAGGAACTGATGAAAGATAAGGCTCTCCAAATCACGGAAATTTTTTTATGCTCATAGAACTTCTTGCATTATTTGCCCATTCTTAGAAGAACACATTAGGAAATTCGGGAACAAAGGGTCTGGTAATACAAGCTACCTTCCAAAAACTATGCATGAAGAATTCATACAACTCCTGACAGATAAAGTATTGTCAATTATAATTGAAGAAGTGAAAACAGCAAAATGTTTTGGCATAATGATAGATTCAACACCCGATACATCGCACAACCATCAGCTTTCATTTGTCTTAAGATACATGCAAAAATATGGTACACCTGTTGAAAGGTTTCTGGTGTTTATTGATAACACTAGACACAAGGCTGAAATTTGTTCATCGCTGCTATTTCTGTTCTCGAGTCTGTCGATCTTGATATCGCAGATTGCAGAAGATAGTTTTGGGAAAGGAAGTAAAACTGTTGAAAGAAGCGTCCAAGTGTTCCTCGGTCAGATTGGGAATGATTGAATGCACTAAACATCTTTCAGGTGTTATTGAACATCTGTAGCTTTGTAAGGATTTTCGTAGACCATCAGAAAGATGGCGACTATAATCCTGTGGATTCTAGTCAACACTTTTTTATGAGCGTACTCACACATCATTGCATGAAATTTCCAAAGTCGTAGTGAAATTCGCAACACCTTAACTTCATCAGGTACTTGACATTGTCCGTAGATGTTTCAAGCACACATTCAAGAACTTAGCTCGTTCTAAATTAGCAATTCATCAGATAGTTTCAAATATATAAGTTCATATGATCTAGGATTATTTTGATGAATTGTGAAGTTCAATTGACGCGGTAGTTCAGGGCAATCAATAGTTCCTCTAATCAGCCTCAATATACAAATCAATGATGGATGCAGATATCCCTCCTACATAGTACATGCTTCCAATATGCTACACGAGCCTCCGTAATCACTACCTCGAGGAGGGAAAGTATTATATCAAATACGGTTGATTATCATACAACAGTTTATTCGAGTTAACATTTCGTTTTGGTTGAGATTCTGTTATAGAGAAAATGTTGTCAGTATATAACTCGACGTGAGTTCCTTCTTGTTGAAGTTTAGTGTTCAATGCTTTCTGGATTTGATGATATATTGGATGGAGTCAAGATCTTTTTAATGGTTTATAATGGTTAATACAGTTGAAGACTCGGACCTCTTTGCGAAGCAAAGTAAGCCTCAGCTGTGGATAGAGCGGCATTTTCTGAGGAGATAAGTGAGACGCCCAGAATCAGCGTACCGTTCTGGTGTATAATGTAAGTTGATATATGTATTTGTTTTTCACTCAAGATCGACTAGCGATCACCCTCGTAAGTGCCGGGACATAGATCAAACCCCAGTCCACTTGCTGGGAAGTCTGACGCGCTGTCGCCTGAACCATCAGGACTCTTTTCTATCCAAAAACTTATGAGACATCCGTATCGTAATTTTATTTCGACTCTGTGAGGATCATTCCGAATCTTCAACAACGATATTTGTTTGCATGTTGTGATGGGACTTTATTCATTCTCGATGATACAAATGGTAGACATTGACGTGATAGAAAAATATTTGTGATAACTAAATATATTTTCACAGTAGTTTTTACCATCAAATGGTTCGATTTGGATGGCCTCACTGATTCTCCAGTTCAGAAAATATCAAACTCGATACGAAATCGGGAATATTTGAAACAGAATATTCAATGTTAGATACAAATTAGGAAGAAATTTATGCTCAGAAGTATTCTAACTCGAAGGTTGAATATTAGAACAAGCAGATCATGAAAATAAAAATGTATATTTCCTCGCCTATAACTTTTGAATATTAATCAACATGTATAAAAACACTTTCAAAGGAATGTCTCATATGATTCTATACATGAACAAATAAAATTTAGTCAAGTAACCACTGCAGGGTTTTCTCAAATGCATCTTTGGTCACGCCGCACGACTGTAAGATGGGTGACCACACGGTACGATGGATTCACAATAGAGGACCAGCAGATCCCTCATGTTCCGTGAAAGATCAGAGCGATCCAAAAATATTCTCCACATTTCTGTTCCATTTGCCTATAATGTTGCTGTTGGATGAAACTGAAAATTTGATCAAAGAAGTGTTCCGTTTGTCGTTCTCATGGGGTACAATCTCCTGTCAGTTCAGTAGCGGCACCACTCGATAGCATCAAGTCGTGATCTAAGATTGAGTCTTAGCTTTCATATGTGGTGGTCAGGAAACTTAATGTTTGAAATTTTATATTGGTTGATGTACACTGAATGCGTGTAGTGTAAACTTTTTTATATGAGTGAGCGAATGGTTCTCTGGTTTCAATGAATGGTTTATGGAGTTTTTTAATATATATACCCATCGCTGCAGTGAAAGGTCTCTTGGATTATATTACAGCCATCACAGATAGGATACAAGAGTAGCCATGTACTGACGACGCTATGCAATTTGAGTAAATACTGCCTAGCAGTTGCAATACCGGACGTGTCCTCTATAATTATTGCACCGGGTTTAGCAGCTACAAATTTATTTTCTGTTTATGGTGAACCAAAATGCATTTTATCAGGCGAAAGAAGAACTTTCGTTCGTAAAATAATAAGGAAATTATCTCACATATTTCACGTAACCCGAGTAAACACATCTGGATGTAGACCACAAACAAATAGCGCATTAGAAAGGAATAACATTGTATTTACTGAGTATATAAAACCTGATTCGAAAAGTTACGATGGCTGGGATAGTTCACCACCATATGCCATGTTTGCATACGATACGTCGATAAATAGAAATGCGCAAAATAGAAGCAAAGATCTGAATCTAAATCTAAATCTAAATCTAAATCTGAAGAAAAATAAAAAAATACTACGATTTAAAAAGTAAGCCGTTGAACGGAGAGCCTGGTGACTATGCATGTACGAGTATCAAAGATCAGCCTACAATGTAAGGCCCTAGGTATGAGGGACCCTATAAGTTCAAGGAATTTCTGAGGGAGAAAAACAGCTCTAGAAACAGACAGTGGCGAATCGATCACTAAGTATAAGGACAATTCACGGATGGATCATGCTTGATCAATAAAAAAGAGATTGCACAAGCAGGATGGGCATATAATTCAATGAGGATCATCCGTCAAATATCTCAAAAGAGTCACAGGTAGAAAGACAAGCAACTCAGCAGAAATCGAGGCTGTTACTTTAGCTGCAAAACAAGCATCAAGCGTCGGAGATGAAAAATTGAAAATTATTGCTGATTTCCATTTTCTGATCAACGGCTACACACAATGGATGCCAAAATGGCAAAATTACAATTAGGAAAATTCAAACAAAATTTCGGGTATAAATAAGAACGAATTAGAGTAAATGTGGGAGACACTCAATAAACTTAAAGTTGCTTGATAATATCTGCCTTCACGTCAAGGCATTTTTGGTACGTTTTTCTTTGCTCGCAGGAAGACGGTACTTTTATCAACCATCGAACCTACTTAGAATGAAAAAAAAATGAACCTGACAAACGGGATGAAACAAGTGATGATGATCATCTCAACCAAAACTTCCTGGGCCAGCGAAACCTGTATAAATCGCCTTATTCACAAGAGCACAGGGATCTATTTTGATCAGATCGAAAAACTACAATTAATTACCAGGACCTGAAGAATGGCCATCTTTCTGGACACGCGAAAAATTCAGGACCATCTTCCACAAATAGCAAAGGGTCTAGATGCAGACTTGAAGGAGTGCGAGCGCAACTACGACGTTAGGACCTGTAAGGATTATGTAAATTGCAATCGGGTAACAGGGAAGATCCAGATCATGAGAAAGCTGAAACAAGAATCGATCCCCGAGGTGAATGAATCAACAGCGTTGATCAACCAGATACAGTTTGAGTATCAACCCTCTACTAAAGAAAGAGGAATATACTATGGTTTGAACATAAGGGGAGAAAAATTGACCCTGCTATCGAAGTACTCATGTACTTAGAAGGAGAGCCTTACGACAACAGATAAAATATTTGAACCATTGTCAGCAAAATATAATACACCTAGTAGGAAGGCAGGCACACTTAGTACGAGCTGAGATAGAGGAATCACATACTCTAGATGTAGGTTTGACCGAATACCAGCACAGAAAAATGTATATTCCACTGCTCAACCATTTATGCTGCCCACCTTGTAGCGGGTATTGAGTTATGTGAAGTAGTGCTTCTTAGGACCCCTTTACTAGAAAAATTACGGAACTGTGAAATCTGGATTTCTCACGATGGACAGCTATACTGGAAATCGATTTCTGCCATCGGTGCCTGGTTGTTCTCACTCTGTACACAGGAGACAGTGCGATTGAACCGCCCTGCACAACCACTACAAACCTTGCAATTAGAAGTTATAGGATTGCTGCAAATGGAAGGTGGATGTATTTTGAAAACTGTTACCAATACTCTTTCCAGTATTCCAATGGAGGAAGACACGCAGGAATATATCTATGAGCCGGACCTACATTAAGGCGTACAAAATAATTCGGTTATCATACGAAAACAAGGAGATAAAATAAAATGTTTGTCTGAAATCAAAACAATGACGCCCAATGCGGATAATAAATACAGACTCTCAACCAAAACCCGTATTGCCAATAGAAGAACCCACGAAATCGATTTTGAGAAGAAAATCTATGACGTATTCCCCAACTGAAGAAAACAACAAAGGATTCAAGCTCTGGACTCCAAAGAAAGAACGAGTGATAAATAAAATAACATCCGGAAGCTTGAGTAAAGACAAAAAAGATTTTTCAATATATTATATTTTTTCAATATCAAGCGTGAAAGAATATGAGAAACATTTCCCATGAGGATCTCAGAACCCCTCGTAGTATTAATTATGAGAAATTCAATCTCTTAATCATGTGACAGACGATGAGGAGTGTCGGAGGATTGGAAATCAGGAAGAGGTGATACATAAAAATAATGAAATAAGGTGATAAGAAAGACTTCTGGCTCCTATTTGAAAGTGGGGGGAGTCAGTAATTGTGTGGTCTGGAATCTGGTGTGACTGCGGTGGGATTTGAGGATATTTGAGGGCAGGAAGGAGTGAAGGAGATTTCGGGGTGGGGGATTGTGTGTGATAAAAGAAGGAATTTGAAAGGTGAGTGACAGCTTCTGAGTTTGAGCTGAATTTAGTTTGTTTGTGTCAGTTGGCTTGGGGTCAGGGTGAGGAGATCGATTTTGCAGGGAAGGGTAGAGGAATATGAGTGCAGATTAGAGGCATAATGAAAAATTTTCAGGTCACAGCCGGAAAAAGACGGAAACAGAAATGAGGCAAGAGGACCGATGGACGGAGTTGTTTCAAAAGAAATTCGAAAAATGATGATGAAGGTGATGGAATGCAGAAAAAGAGACAGGAGGAACGGGGAGGTGAAACAAAGCAGGAAATTAGACGAGAAATGGCTGAAATTAGGAGAAAGATGGAGAAATGGGAGAAATTTAGGAAAAATTCAGAGAAAAGGATGCAGGACCCAGAGCAAACCCAAGAGAATCAGGGGGAGTCCAAGGAAAAAATGGAAGAGATTGAAAGTAGGTTGGAAGATGTGCAAGACGCAATCCAAAGTTTGGAGGGAAGCAATTAGGGAATGAGGAAGTAAATGGGTAAATGTTGGGAAAAAATTAAAGAAGAATGGTAAGAAATGAGAGAAAGGAAAAGAGAAAGAAAAAAGTTATAAAAGGTATAAAAATAAAAAGAAAGGATTTGAAGGAAGTCGTACAAGAAGTGCTAGATAGGAATCATGCGAAGGTACTAGTAGAAGAAGTAAAAAGAATTGGTCAGTAAAAAGTGCTGTTTCGGGAGACTCAAAGAGAAAGGAGGGGAAGTCAAAATATAAAGAGGAATAAAAGGAAAGGCAGAGCAGTGATAGGGATGGTGATGGGAATAATGAAGGAATAGCTATAGCTGCAATAGAAGTGGTGAGGGAAGAAATTAAAGGAATATTGGTAGGAAAAATGATGATTGGAGGAGAGAGATGTAAGATAGTAGGAGTGTATGTGAACAGGGATATCCAAGAGAAATTTTAGGAGATATAAGAACCGATGTGAGAGAATAAAGAAGGTATGAGGCTTGTAATAGGAGAAGATTTTAATTCAAGAACCTCAGATAGAGCAGGAAGGGAATGTGGTGAAAGCGAAGAAGAAAGTACAAAGATAAGATACTGGATGGGGAAGGGAAGAAATCGTAAAGGTGCTTAGAGGAGATAGGATGGTTTATTATAAACGGAAATATAGAGGAGAGAAGTGAATACATACGTTTGGGAGTCGAAAGGTAAGCGGTCATTGGCTTTGTGAAAGTAGACGACGAGGTAACAGAGAAGGTCAAGAAACCTAAGGTAGGAGAATATACAGATTCTGATCACATTCCATTAATACTGACGTTAGAGGGTAATAGGATTACTAATGATACGGGTAAACAAGGAGTAGAGGTGAAAAGAACAGGAAAACGGGATCAGCAAATAGAAGAAAAAGAGCAATTTAAAAAAAGCTAAAGGATGTCAAAATGGGAGAAGGAAACATTAATGGAGAGATGAAAATAATGATAGAAGAAATAAAAAGAGTGTTAGAGGAAACAAGTAAGAAAGAAGTCAGTGTGGGAGAAAATGGAAATGGATGAGATGAGGAATGTAAAGAGAAAAATAAGGAAGTGAGAGAGGATAAAGAGGCGGAGAAAGCTGGAACAGAAGAAGAGGTTTGGAAAGTAGTAAATAAAGAGAAAAGAAAGGAGGGAAATGGCAAACGAGGATATTGAGATGGTAGAATGGAAAAAGCATTCTATGGGTTTGCTGCGAGGGGTAGAGAATAAAGTTAGGAAGGGTGGAAGAACGGGAAGGGAAAGAGACGAGGAAGAGGGAATAACAAGAGGAAGAATAATCAATGTTTCAGGGATAATGAAAGAGGGGAAAGCTGCAGGTCTAGATGAAATCCCAAATAAAGTATAGAAATATGGAGGGAATGAACTATAGGAATGGTAATAGATAATATGCAATAGGGAATGGAGAGGAGTGGGTTGGCCAGAGATATGGGAGAAAGGGGTCGAACTACGGATATTAAAAAAAGGTGACCGACATGAGGTTAAGTAAAGGTATAATCTGAGAGATTGGGAAAAAGAAGTTGAGGAAGAAGAGGTAGTGCCACCATATCAGACGGGGTTCGGAGAAGGAATGAGGGTGATGGACAACATATACGTTGTAAATTACATAGTAAATAGGTGGATCAAAAAGGGGTAGGCAGGAATGATGGCTATGCTCGTAGACCTCAAGGTGGTGTTCGATTCTCTGGACCAGGAAGAGATAGAGAAGGTTATGGTGAAAAAGGTATCAGGGAAGGTCTGATAAACAGAATTCCAGAAATCGTTCGTGGGACAAAAAGCAGGATACAAGTAGCCGATCAAGTAGGGGATAGACGTGGAAGAAGCAATGAGAAGAAAGGAACGTAGAGTTGTTAGCATGGGAAAGGAAAGATACATATACTGGCATATACAGATGATATAGTAATGATGGTAGAAGATGAAGAGAAAATGGCGGGTCTAATTTCAGGGTTAGAGAAATACTTAGAAGGATTGATATTGAAATTACATGTGGGATAGACGAAGATAATGAGATTCAGAAAAGGAGGGGAAAGAAAAAAGTATGGACTGGGGGATGTAAGGGAGAGAAGATAGAAGAAGGTAAAGAGATATTGTAAGGCACATATAAGAGAAAAAATTTCTAAAAAGTGGCAGGGGTTATGAAGCAGGGATGGGGTATCGGAAAATCAGATTCAAGAAAGATTGAAAAGCAAAAATTTGGTAGCTTGATACCCTGGTATGGCCTGTTTAAGGAATGGAGCAGAAACATGAGGATGGAAGGAAAGGGGAGAGATGGGAAGGTCAAAAACGATATGTGAGATGGACTCTAAGAGTTGATTGTAGAGCACGTGGATACATGGTGAGAAAGGAAACGCAAAGGGATAAATCAAGTATCAGAACAAGGAAGAGGGTATGGAAATTTGAAGAAAAGTTAGGAGAGGGAAAGGAAGGGGAGAAAACGAAAGAATCTCTGAAGAAGGTGGAAGGAAGAAGAGAAAGGGCGATTCAGTTAAAGAAATGGGAAGAAGAAAAAAGGGAGTTTCTTCCAGATAGACAAATAGGAGAGGAAATTGCAATAAACTTTGAATAACTACCAGAAAAAGAAAAGGAAAGTCAATTAATAGAAAGATGGTGAAGGATTAACGAATCAAAATACAATAAATGATATAAGATAATAAAAAGGAAGGACTACCAAAGTAGTTGGAAAAGGGGTGGTGAGAAAAAAGATGGACAAGAATAGCAAGATTTGGATTGGAGAACGAGGTCAGGGAAGCGATGTATTGGTAATAAAAGGAGAAAAGAAAGTGCAGAATATGTGAATGGGAAGAATAAACATGGGAACATCTATGGGAAGGTTGTATGAGAATAATGGAAGATAAGAAAACTGGCAAGAGAACGTAGTAAGGATTCTTGGGGAGGAAGGACAGGGGGAGGAATGGATGGGGGAATCGGCGGAAGCTAGAGAAGCGAATGAGACACAGTGAAAGAATGATTGTGTTAAGGTGAGAAGTGGAAGAAAAAGGAAACTATAGTCACACAGAAATATAAGATGGATAAAATTGGACAGTAAGAATAAGTAGGATTAAGTAGAATAAGATG
The DNA here is from genome assembly GCA_011762715.2 of Neuroterus valhalla. Lineage (NCBI taxonomy): Eukaryota > Metazoa > Arthropoda > Insecta > Hymenoptera > Cynipidae > Neuroterus > Neuroterus valhalla. The sequence continues at coordinate 2,331 of WSXT02182512.1, read as the reverse complement.
AGACTTAGCTCTTTCTCTCTCACTCGTACACTCAAATCGCTAATAACGCTGCAGCGCTTGATTACTCGTTGTTCACTCGCTCGCTTATAGTATTTCAGTCACTCCATCAAGATGCGTCAAAATAAGAATTTCATTGTATATATGTATATGTTAGGAAATAGGTAAGGTTAAGAGAAAAGAATACAATTTTCGAAAATTTTTGTATGTGAAGGAACGGAAGTTGTGTTATACCTTAGGAGACACATTAGAGATAAAGAAGAAAATGGAAAGAAAACTTTTTGTTCCCTACAACCTCCACAAATCTGAAAAATCCCATGCGCATAAGAACACAATAAAATGATGGAACATCAAGATTAAGACAAAAATAAAATATTCCACCTCCAGAAGCATACCTGCGCACGAAGACCTGAAACATGAAGAGAGAAAAATACTTGGTAATTACCAGAACGGAAAAACAAAGAAGTGAAGAGAATGATGAGAAAACCTTTCTTTTTACCAGACAAAAAACTGACGATACTTACTATTCTCTCCTGGGAGTCCTGTAGCCGTCCAAATTTTTGGCACCGCAAATTATCCCCCAATATCCTCCCTTCATTACGGCTGACAAAAAATTTGAAGAGCATTCCGGGAAGCCATAGCCTCATTCTCCCTCCTTATCAGTGCTTTCAGAATCGGACCACTCTCTCACGATATTTCATTCATCATCTGCGACCTATTGTTTCTTTTCTGTGGAATGTTAATAAATGTGTTTTAATGTGAATCAATGAAAGTGCAAAAGAAGGTGCAGTTTTGATTTCGTTCGCCTTAACCAGTTTTTCTCTTTTTATCAACTTCGATTGAACATTTTTGGTCCGGTAGCTCACTGTTTCACCATTAGTCGATAACTCACTGTTTTAGTATCAGCCAGTAACTCACGGTTTCACCATCATCCGGTGCTCACTGTTCCATCATCGGTCGGTAACTTACTGTTCTACTATCAGTCGATACGGTAGACTCCTATCATATATTCTTTACTCTATCAATAAGTTTGATTCCTGCAATACCGACTGAGTCAGGTACAAGCTTTATGTGTGTAGATTGGGGCTTGCTAATACTGAGACGTCCTATAAAAGCTGGACTGTAATGAAGCGTAGTCAGTATACTCTCAAACTTTTAGTGAGAAACATATGAAGTGTATTGTTGGAAGTGATTCAAAATAAACGTAAAACATCAGTGAAGCAAACAGTATTAGAAACATCAGGAGTGAATTAATAGCTTCTAACGTACTACCTCAAGATTGGAAAAGAGACACCCGAGGATAAGACTTTCAAATCGAAAAATAAAGAAATTTACTATACAACAGATTTGAAACAATGGTTTAAAAACTTTTTGAGATATCCGATTCTGAAAGAAATGGAAGATTTTGAGGAAAAGGACTCAGGATGGAGCTCACACTTGATTATAAAACTCTTTGTAAACATCAACAGCCTTAACCCAATGAAGGGCAGTTCCTACATCAAACTTCCTGCATGGACCAAGGAAAAAAAGCATGTATCAATTGCAAAACAAGCATGATAGTGAGTGTTTCAAGTTGGCGTTACTATCAGCCATTCACAGTAGTTCCACGTCATCTCACTTTACATAAGACATGTCAGCATGTGAACATTCTCCGAGTAGAAGAAGAGTACGTAAATGAAGACAGCAGTGATGAAGAAGAGAATGATCAGGATGGTGGGACCCAGTCATTCACTTTCAGTACGTATGGGTTAAGAATCTTCCTAGACTGGTCAGCAGACAACTATCTACAAAGAAAAACCAAGAATATATGTTGATCGATGCCTACACTTTTTTTCATCTGAAGGAAAGTTGACGGCTCACAGTAAAGACGCAAAAAACTAAATGACTGCAAAATTATATTATCAACACCTGGAAAAAACAGTATCGAGTTAAAAAACTTCAAATATAAAGAGAAGGTGCCTTTTATCATTTATGCAGATTGCGAGTCTCTGATAAAACCAGTGGGAAAGCAAGAAAGAGGATTGAATACTAAAGTGTTCCAAAAGCATGAGGTTTGTAATATCTGATATTACCTCAAGCACAGCTATGAAGATTCTCTGTAAAAAGGCTCTTCATCTGCCTATGAAGAAAGTGCGAGATCATTGTCATCTGAAAGGTATGTACCGCGCCCCAGCGCACGAACATTGTAACCTCGAATATCAAGATTCGCAAACCATACCTGTTGTGAAAATGAAGTTGTTTCGGGTTTCGATCGTGCACAAACTACAAATGTTGTCGACGTTTCGCGAACGTTACAGTTCGCATCTTCAGGACTGGCCTAAAACTGAGGTTTCA
>WSXT02182501.1:0-20975 GCA_011762715.2 Neuroterus valhalla | reverse complement strand
TTGAAGAAATAATATACAAGACCACTGGATTACAGTTTGTATTTAACTTATATAAGAAGTAATGGCTTTTGCGGTCTGTAAGTGAGACCAAAAAGAAAATAACGAGTAAAATTCTTTCTGAAAATACCAATCGGCGGAAATCTGAATTCCAGTGACAGATACGCGATTCAGAAACCTTCAAAACCCATTCAATGCAATTGAATAGATTTTTTTTCCTGGGCCAAACGCGTGTTTTACGATGCGAGGGCGCCACATGTTCCGTTTAAAAATTTGGCTTTTCTGTTCGATATTCCATCACTTTATTATAAAATATTTCATAAAAAAAATAACAACAACACATTTTTTAATTCAAAGTTTGAACATTTTAAATCGAGTTGCCGCATGGTGAAAATTTTTCAATTTTTGTTTGAACTTTTTCAGCAATGCCACAGAGTATTTTTTCAGAGCATTACCAAGTACTTATAGTGTATAATTCAACCAGAAAAGGTTTTTATTTGAAAACAAACCAATTAGATTCATAATTGAGAAAAAAGTACAGCAAAAATATAAAATGTATGTTCAAAAGTCGAAGGGCACAACTTCAGAACATCATTAGTACGTCAAAGTTCGTTGTACCAATAATTTTATATTTTTTTTTTATTCAAAAAATATTTGGATATTATATTCAGCCATAAAATTTGGTTTCTTTCAATTCACTTCCAAAAACTATCAGAAAGAATTGGAATTTTTTTTCTTTGTTCATTTTTCATTCAAAACTTTCCAGCAACTCTACAAAGTATCCAAAAAGTATTTAGGTGCTATTACGCAATACTAATAGTTGATCATTCAACCAGAAAAGATTTCAATTTATAATAAAAAATAGTTTAATTTAGCCAAAAGACGAATTTGCAACAAATTCTCTTAATTTGTAGTCAAATAGATAAATTTTCAACTGCGAAAGATTTAATTTTTCAATCAAAAATAGTTGAATACAATGAACAGAGACAAATTCCAACTAAATAGTTCAATCTTCATCTGAAACTGAATAATTATCATTATGATATTAAAAAAATAAGGATAGTATAAATATCCTCATATCATAAAATATAGTTATAATTTGTTTTTAGTTGATGAATATTTCATAATTAGGAAAAAAAAAAAAAAAAAAAAAAATTGTAATTTCGAAAAAAGTAAAGGGGCACAACCTCATTGACACGTCAGAAGTCGTTCAACCAATGAGCGTCGAGTATTCGGTTCAGTTCACGCGCGCATGCGCGAAGTGTGAGAGAGAGGAGGCAAAAAGGCATGCAAAAAGAGAAGTGAGTTGGGCGCCAGAGCTCCGCGTATTCGGGTCGTTTAGACGGTTAAGAAGGTACAGAACAGGACACACAGGATTAATAAGGACAATGGCACTCTTCCGTTACAGCACGAAGCGTTGTTTGGAGTTGCAGGTATGTGAAAGAGAAAAAATCTCTCGACCAATCCAGAGGCATTCGATTCTTCAATTTTGAATCCTCGTGTTAAAAAACGACTCTTCCGGTGCGAAATTCGAACACGTCTCTAAAATCCTCTCAGGCACCTTGAGATTCTCAAGATTATTTCTCAGAACCAAAATTTAGTGAAATTCAACGTATCCTTCAAGGTAGTTTGAAGCTTCAGTGACTGGACCATTTTTTTCTTTCTACCCGGAACGAAATCCAGTTTTTCACTTGAATATCTGAATAAATTTTATCGACCGTCCCGTTTATGCCTTGTTAAATCTTGGGGTGATCTCAAACCTTCCACGCAATGCTAGATTCGCTGCTTGCTCCGAAAAATTTCACATTTTCAGGTTAAATTCGAACGTTTTTGAAAAGTCAAACAAGGGAGAGAACCTTTTTGAGTTTCCTAAAGAAAAAGTTATGGGTTCGTTACCGTATGTCTGAAATGTGGTCAGTTTTTCTAGAAAAAAGAAAAAAGGATTAGAGCCTATATCAAATGGAAATTGCTCCGATTTTCGAAATGGAAAATCGAGAATAGTTTTTTCTTGGACTTAGTTGTAATCTTATGTAATGTGGATTTTCCACGTTGACTTGCCGTTCTAGGGTGACGTGTTCTAGTCAAACGTGGTGTTTCGATAATTATTAGTGAGGGTGAGTCAATGCAATAGTTCTTCGGGAAAAAAGATTTGCATAAAAATGTGCTTTTGGGCTTCCTACCTTACCGACAGTCACACGTCAAATTAAAATTTTAGAACGCAATTGGGGTTGGAGTCTTCTGGTTTTATCAATGATAGAACTTTTTAATATTGAATCATGGACTTAAATTTGGATGGTTCTAAATTACTCTAGTTTTTAGTTAAATTTTTCTTGTCGAATAATGTGACTCAAGAGTCATAATTATCTTGTGAACTTTAAACAATTCGAATCTCGTTGAAAAAAATTCCATAAATTTTAATATTCAGATTGATCTTAACAGAAAAGAATTTCGTTAGAAAAATTTGACTTTATGCAAATTTTTATCTTAAATTTTTATCTTAAATAAATTTTATCTTGCTGGCCAAAAAACCAAACATGCAATCGATATAGACGATATGTATAGACAGTAGACACGCAAGTCTTTACATAACTGAAATTCCAATGATAATATTATGTCAGGGGTTCGTTTTTCCCCTGCCATTTTTTTTATGGGAACTGATACGAGATAGGGGCTGAGAACCTTCATCATTGGTATACATTTGTATCTGCTCTAAAAATAAGCATAATATTGTTGACATTCGACTCCTTTCTAATGCAAAAGACTGGTTGAATTTTAAATATTTAACGTATTAAAAAATGATTATAAATTGATAATTTAATTAAAATTTGAATTTCACTATTTTAACTTTGAAGGATTAAAGCATAAGAAAAGTTTCAGCTCCATAATTATTTTAGTTTAAAAATTTCAGTTTCTAACGATGGTTCCATTTAGAAAATAGATAATGTTCAAAATGTGATTTCAAACTTTTTTGTAATATTTTGTTGGATTTGGGAGGTTTACGATTTGAAATTCTTCGATTTTTATTGATTTATAAGGAATTTGATTTTGTTATCTTTCTTCCTGACTCGAAAGAGTTTTTGATTTCCAATTTTTTTTTAATTGGGAGATGGACCTTCTTCACTCTTAGCATTTTTTCTGAGCTGGCAAAGGACAAGTTCTGTTTTCTTTTCAAATAATATGGAAAAGAAGAGAGTGTTTTGTTTTTGATCTGTAAGAGGAAAATTTTTTCTTATAAAAATGTTTCCTTCTTAATGTTTTAATTGAGTTGGAGAAGAGGAAATTTGTGTCTATAATTCTAACGACCGCAACATACTTGCTGAACGGTAAAAAGTGTGAGAATGATCAGGGAGTTTTTTATTGAAATCTTGTTCTTTTCATGTGAAATTGATAGTATTCAAATAAAAAGATGGAATTAGGAATAGCCGTGATAATAAAGTATCAGCAAGATTTTGTTCATTACGCTGGTATTTTTTTTAAGAGAAAATTTCTTCTTCAATAAAAAATTCCTTTATTTTATAGGTCCATCAATGGCAGATTTTTAATTTCAATCAATTATTAATTTTGATATTCCTAAATTTGATTCAATAAATGATAGAGGGTGGTACTATAGGTTTTTAAAAAAGGGGCTTACTTTTGTCTCCTGTTTTTTAGAAGAATGAAAAATTTTGTCATTGAAAACAAGAAAAATAAATGTTTAAAAATATTTTTCTGTTTTGCCAAACGGTTCTTGACCACGTGTTATTTATCGCCTAGCCTGACGTCAATTTCCATACATGCGTAATCCATTAAAGACTGAAAAAAACCAAAAAGTTTAAAAATGATTATTATAATAATTGAAATAAATTTTTTTCTTCTTTGATTGACGAACGTTTATTATGGATTCAATTGCTTTGTTAAGTAATAATTGTTTTTCAAAACAAACTGGTGTTGATGAAAAAATAAAATATTAAATCTTTTGCCAGTAATAATTGTTTTTACTCGTAAATCCTACCATTTGCTGAAAATTTAATTATTCTTCGAAAGGTATCATTTTCCGCACAAAAGTATATCTGTTTTGTTGGAAATTTGTCTTTCTGGATAAATAATTTGTCCTATTAAATGAAAAATTCATCTTTTTTGATATTTTTCTTCGTTGTTTGGAAATTCGTAGAAGTTTTATCTTTTTCATTCGGAAATTCAACTTCTTGATTAGGATAAGATTAGATTAGATTTTTCTTTAAAACTTGAACCATTTGATAGAAAATTAAACTGTTTTGTAGAAAAGTCATTTTTTCTATTAGATCATAGACTCTTTGGTTAAACAATCACCTATTTGGTTAAAAATTTGTCTTTTTGGATAGAGGATTGGTCCTTCCGAATTGGAAATTTATCTTTTGCTAGTAGAAAAAGCATCATTCTTATTTAGAAAGAAACTTGTTTGTTTAAAATTCGATTGTATTTTTAAAAAATTCGTCTCCTTCATTTAAAATCAACTGTTTCCAAAAATCGCCTTCGTTTACGAAAATTAAACGATTTGGTTGAAAATTTGTCTTTTTGATTGGAAAATGTTTTTTTCAGTTTGAAAATTGAACGACCTTGTTCAAAATGTAAGGTTTTTCACAGATTAATATCTTGCTCGCAAATTTTTCTGTTCTGTTAAACATTCGTTCTTCTGATAAAAAATTTGTACCTAATTGAAGCGTTTTGCTTTTAGTGCATCAAAAATTTGAAACAAGTTCACAGAATAAATTCAGAGCTTTTGCACCTGAACTAATTAATCGAGAAGAATCTTAGGAAGATGCTTGCCTTGACTTGGAAGGGAATCTTAATTTATCCTGATCTTGAGATCCGCTCAGTTTGTTTTCGTCATTCATTGAAGAGGTGGCAGTTGGGTTTTGCAAGGGAAGCTAAGTTTAGAGACCATCGAGGTTAAAAAACTTATCTGCTCTGGTGATCCACATTAGGTGTCACCTGCAGGGTCACCTGGTTCAATTTGAACTCAAGCTGAGTTGCTTCATTTTCTTATCGTCGCAAAATTTATTGTCTGATTTTTAGATAATAATCTACGATTAAACTCTGAATTCTTACTTCACTTTCTGCATTCTGAATCGAATTATAATCAAGGAAGCGAAATTACTAGAATCTGGCTCGAATTGATAAGGTCTTCGTCTTATCTTTTTCTGATAACCACGTGACGTACAAGATTATGCAGGTAAATTTATTTCTAAAAAGTTTGATTGAGTTCATTTATTCCTCTTAGGGATAACTTTACTATTTCATTGAATTATTATTTATGTTAACTTTCTTGATCAATAATTTATTCTTGTTTGGATCTTTGTTCAAATAACGCTCAAGTTTGGCGAACGATCGTATTGAGTTTTTTTATTGATTGGGTGGTTTATATTATATAACAGTAAGTTGGCCTTGTCAGCTCTTCCAACTTGCAATAAATTATTTCATTCACCTGTTTTCCCGAATAGAGGAAGAATTCTTAAACAAAAGTAAGGACTTTTTATCAAAATTGTTGAATTTTCGACAATGTTATTAAATCTGTAGTGAAGGGAGATCAATTCTGGGAGTAAAAAAGTTGAATCCCCTCCAAAGGATATGAAAGTTCTAAATAAATGAAATGAATATTCAAACCAAAAAGACGAGTTTTCGAACAAAGAAAGATTTTTTAGTTCTGGAGGAAATGTCGAACAAATCGCTGTATCTGCTACCTAAAAACATTATTTTTCAACAACAAAATTAATTCAAACGAAATAATTAAATTTTCAAAGAATTTAAATTCTCATTCTGCATTTCTTTTATGCGAAAATTGACATTGAGTCAGAAAAAAAAAATTTTCACGAAGGTGTCTGTCTGTAGTCTGTAATCTGTACATTCTCGATATTTTCGAAATAATGTTCACATTCGATTGTGCTTTGGCACACTTTTTTAAAACGGGAAAAGAAAGGACGAGTTCATTAACCAGCCATTTTGGATGAAAAATCGAAGAAGGGGGGGGGGCATTCTAAAAAAAAATGTGTACTTTTTTCCAAGAATCGAGAATTGTAAGGACAATTGAGGCACTAAGAAGAAGAGGAAAGTAACTTTTTTTGGAAGGGAAAATTGTAACATAAAAACTGTGATAGATAAGAGAAGACAAATATCATGTTTTGGTAAATGGAAATAAAATATTGTCAGAAGTAAACTGCGATCGAATACTGGACCTTAGTAAAAAGCGACTGTAGTAATTTAGTGATAAAGTGCAACAAAGAAAATTTAGTGGAAAAACGAGACGGAATAGTAGGTAGTAGAAAACAGCGACGGACGCGATTCGGCGGTGAAACGGGACGAAATAAATTTGGAGGAAAAACGAGACAGAATAGTAGGTAGCGGGAAAGAGCGACTTATGTCGTTTAGTGGTGAAACACGACGAAATTAATGTTGAGAAATTGCGAAATCAATTATAATAACGAAATCAATGTTAACAAATTTCGATGAGAAAATATTTCAAGAAAAAGAAAAATTAGAAGGAAAATTTAAAGAACACGCAGTTTCATTTTTTGTATTTATTATTTTTTAATAGTTTGTAAAATTTTGTAACATTTTGTAACAACAGAAATCGAAATCAAGCTCTGCCAAAAAACATACTTTATCACGGAATTATTGTAGTACATTTTAGTGTTACCTTATAATAAATTATAATAATATAATAACATGCTTGCAAGGGGACCTTCACGTCGCCTAATTTTGGTTTTGGTCGATACTCTCCTCAGTGATAGACACCTCCGAGATATTTTCTGAAAAAATCGGCTCAATTTTGGAAAATTTTCGAGAGAAAAGCATTTCAAGAATTGCGAGCGGATGGCTATCGAGCTAGCATAAATGTATTAGCAAGCACCTGGTAGCTCACCTGGTAAAGCGTATGGCTGAGAGCCGTGAGGTTGTACGCTCGATTCTCGCTGCCATCACTTTTTTTCCAGATATTTTATTAATTGCGAAACTGTTTATTTATTCATTTTTCCAAAATAATAATTAGAATCATAATTTTAAATGATTGTTTAACCATTTTTTTAAGTACTCTCTGTTTCAACTCTTTATTATTGCTCGTTTGAAATGTTGTGTATTTTCGTTCAAAATATTAATTATTTATTCATTTGTAGTATTTAAATTCCTAATTTAAATGAGGAAATAAGTGTTTCAAACAAAAATTGCAATGTTAAATACGGAATCAAAATGTGTTATACAAAATACAAAAAATAAAACACAGGAATAATAGTCAATTATCTTTTGAACATGTATTAATTCAAATTGAAAAAGTTAATAAATATATAATAAATAAATTACATAAAGTTAACAAAGTAAGTTAATAAATGTTTGAAACACAATTGACTATTTTTTATATTTTGTATAAAACATTTTGTTTTCGTATTTAACATTGCAATTCTCGTTTGAAACACTTACTTTCTAATCAAAATTAAAGATATAAATACTACGAGTAATTACATAAGGGGGGAAATAGGTTTAGACGATTCAAAAAATAGAATTTTTTCTTATTTCATAAATTGTTGGTAAAACTATCGAAGAATATTTTCCCAAAGTTTCAATGAAAAATTTTTATTCGTTCCGGTGATATGATCGTCTTTTTTGTATATGTCTTCCCGTAGGTGTCGGACCGCGCGTTGCGTAAAGTCGGACGATCATGAAATGCAAGCTAAAAATGAAATTTTTGAAAAAAAAGGAGGATTGCTATATGGTGCTGGAATGGCTAATTAACCAGTAAATAATTAAAATAGTGTTATTACCGTCTCGACTTCGTTGTTTTCGAACTTGTTTTTCTCGAAACGACTTTTTTGAGATCTGTGTACACTCTAGCTCAAAAAGTTTTCGATCAATCATTCTCATACTTAGCAGATTTTTTCTTTATATCATTACCCTCTATTCAAACCTAAATCCGTAGTTCTATGATTGTTCTAGGTATTTTTTAAACGCAAGAAAAGTTATGAAAAAACGTCCAAAAATCAATGTCTCCTGTTTACATACCCATAAAAAATTGTATTTGAATTTTTTTTCTTGAATGAGGTTCCAACTGAAACTATATATTTGCCAAAGTTAAATTTGAAACTTATGGATTTCGTATAAAAACTGTGGCCTCCGCGCTTGTAGTGAGCCATGCGAATGTGCCCGCACAGCGGACAGATTTTTTTTTAGATTTCACTAATTGCTACTTGTTATTCATTCAAAAAAAAAAAAATTTCATCCGAAAATGCTAATTTCCTATCAAAAAGTTATGAATCTTCCACCAAAAAAAATTATTTTCAACGAAGTAGTTCAACTTTCAACCGAAAAGTTAATTTTCATCAAAATATTTGAATCCTCTAGTACAAAACATTAATTTTCAACCAAGTGTTTTGAAACCGCAAAGACTAATTTTCTCTAAACATAAAACTCAATTTTTAACCAAATAGTAGCATTTCATACCAAAGAAGTAGAATTTTCTATACCCAAAAACACACATTTTCAACCAAAAATGATGACTTCCGAACAAATCTATTCAGTATGCAACGAAATAATTAAATTTTTCATAAAAAAAGATCAATTCTTAGTGAAAAATATGATGGTTGATATTTTAACCAAAAAGATGTTTATTTTTAATAAAAAATAGTTGAATTCAACCATAAAAGACGAATTTTCAACAGAACAGTTGAATCCTCAAGACAAAAAATTAATTTTCAACCAAATGATTCAATTCTTTATAAGAAAAATAAATTCTCAACTAATAATATAATTTTAGTTTTTTGAACCAAAAGTTTCAAGTAAACTGCGTATTTTAAGAAATCGTTATCTTCACAATAATGTTACTTTCGTGAATTTTTTTTTTTAATTTTTCGTTTTACCCTGTTGTCTAAAGTTAATACTCTTGGAGAATGCAAAGACAGAAAAGGCAGGTTTTTTAAATATTATTTTTTTGTTTTTCAAATTATTCCTTCACAGCTTACATACAAAAAAAATAAATTTTTAACGAATTCAGAATTGAGCCAATAATAACCTTTGCTTCTATGATTCTGTGGTTTGGCAGATGATCTTTTTTTATTATCGAGTAGCTTATATTATCTAACAGTAAGATGACCTTGCCAGCTCTCGCATTTTGTAATCAATAATTCCAGTCACCCGTTTTACCTGAATAGGGGGCTCTTTTATTGTTCACCAATGGGAAATAAGCTTAAATAAAATTTTATGGTGACAATAGTTCCTTTTATATTCGAAATTTAGATTCAAATTCCACTAGGAAATGTGAAAATTATAAATAATATCTTGCGTTTTTCCTGAATTAATATAACTTAGAAATGGTAAGCTTCTATTTTAAGAACTTCAATCTATCGTTTGATTCGATGGTGTTAATTTGATCAATAAACTTGATTAGAAACGATTATAATATTATGAGACTCAGTGACTCGTGCACTTTTTATGAAGATTGACAGGCCTCGCGTATATTCATACGGGATGGAACTGGAAATTCATTCAAAAGTACTTTTGGAAAAAAATATTAAAATAAAATTAGAGGTAACAATTCCTACTACCATTTTTCACCTATTTGTCCCCTATTTTTGATAAAATCCCCTATGATCCCTTTTTTTTGGAAATTTTGGCTTTTTTTTTTTTTTCTTTTCTTCTTCTGAACGGCAATTAATTTTTTAAATAAAAAACCTACTCACAATTCTACAAGGATTAATTAACTCCGAAACTCATAAGTCTTTAAATTCGGAAACTATTGAATTTAAGTGAGTTTTAACAATACAACAGTAAATTGTGTATTTAAAAAATATTTTTATTCTCAATAAAAAAAACCAATTGCCAACCAAATAGTTAAATTTTTAACGGGAGAGACGAATTTTGAACTAAAATGATGAATCAGAAACTGAAAGAATCGATTCTTAACGAAGGATTTTTTTTCGAACAAAAAGGGAAATTTTTGACGGAAAATCGAATAATTGAGTTTTCAGTTGAAAAAAATGATATTTAACCAAGGAAGCAACAAATTTACAACAAAATAATTGCATTTTCAAATAAAGAGATGAATTTTCAACTGAAATGTTGATTCTCCAATCGAAAATGTTAATGGAAAGTCATCTTTTTTGGTTGAAAACCCATTTTTTATGGTAAAAAGTGGATTCATTCTAAGTAGAGGTTCATCTTCGTTGGTTTTAAATTCATCATTCATGGTTGAAAGTTATTTCTTTTCAATTAAAATGTCTGCTATCAAATTTTTGTTCCTGAATTTCCGTTTGTTGAAAATTCAATTTTTTGTTGAAAAGACATCTGTCTTTTTAGATAAAAAATCCGTCTTTTTGTATTGAAAATGAATATTTTGGTTAGAAGACATATTTTGTAGATTAAAAATGAACTTTTTTGGGTCGAAGTGGAATCTTTCATTTTTCTTTTTTTAAGTTTTATCTATTTTGTTCGAAAATTTGACCATTTGCATGATGGTTTATCTTCGTTGGTAAGAAATAAATTTTCGGGTTGTAAATTACAATTATGTCAAAAACTCATATTTTTATTAATATTCAACTATTATGGTAGAAAATCCAAGTATTTGGTTATAGAAATTGAACGATTCATTTGAAAATTTAACTATTTGGTAGGAAATTTACTCTTCTGTTAAAAAGATGCTGACTATCAGATTTCAACGAATATTTTGAAAGTTCATCAAAATCCGCCTTTTCCACTAGAAAATCGATCTTTTTAGTCGAGTATTAATTTTTTTTGCAACTCTTCACTTGGGTTGAAAATATCTCTTCCTTGGGTGAAAATTACCCCCCTCTTGAAAATTTATCTTTCCGGTTTGAAAGATAACTGTTTCTTATTAAACTTTTAATTTTTCATTCAGAACACTCAAACTTAGTTCTCAAATTTCCTTTTTATAATTTTTGCAGAATTTGTTTGGTTCCTGAAATTGAAGTGAAATCAATTGGAAACAACGAGTCATCTCATTCGGAGATATTAATTGCTCAAAGATTAACTATGTGTGTAATAAAAGCGTCTGTCAAAGATAAGATGATTGATTAAAATAAAGGCATTCCAGACATAAAATTTTTTTCAATATGTATCTAGAAATGAAGTTTACTAAACTAGTTTTCAAATGTCTTTATTTTGATGAGAAAATATTTTCTTAAAAAGAGGATGTCAAATAGTGAAATCCGATACATTTTTTATTTGCATTGCAATTTGATCTGAATTTAAAAACGTTTAAGGATTTCAGCATTAAATTTCCCTGACCTCTCCCTCTAAAATATAGGCCAGTGGTTATTGATCTTCTCTCCCCTTTTTGCCACATTGTTCATAGTAGCCTAGTTTACCTGGCTTCAGATTATTGTCAAAGATTAAATTTCGAAAGAATTGATGAACATTGACATAAACAATTTTGTTTCCAAGAACGTAAAAATTACATGAAATAATGAAATTAATTTGAATAATTATTGATGATCGAATTTTTCAGAATGATAAAAGAAATTTGTATTTTGGAGTGCAAGGAACAGTTCTAAATAAAAAGCATTTAAATTTAAACAATGAGATTCTCAAGAGGTTACATAATAATTTGTGTTGAACTTTCAACTATGTATGAAGATTCTTCAGTCACAAAGAAAGAAGAATTCGAATCAAATACTTGGATTTTTAACGAAAATATTTTTTTAACACATTATGGAATTCTGTACCAAAATAGTTGAATCTCTAAAAATGAAAATTTTTTAGTCGGAAAGAACGAAACAAGTTGACCAAATTGTTCAAATTTGGAACCAAAAAGACAAATTCTGTACATTGAAATTTCCAGACAAAATAGTTTTTTCAGTAAAAATGGGAAATTTTTGAAATTAAATTGTCTAATTTTTGAACTCGAATATACTTTCTCAATAAAAGAGGAAAAAAATGGTTACTAAATTGTTGAATATTCAAGTTCAAAATACAAATTCTCTGTAAGACAGTTGAATATTCAACAAAAATATAAGTTTCAACTTAACAATTCTTTCCTTTTTTTCCAGAAGTAATTTTTAAATTTCAAATTTGAGTTTTCCATTTTCAGTTGAAAACTTATTTTTCAGTTGTAAATTAAACTATTTAGTTGAAAATTCTCCATTCAGTTTAACATGATCATCGTATTAAAAATGCATCTTCGTAGGTTGAAAATTGAATTAATTTGTTAAAAATTCAATACATTTTTACTTAAAATCTTGGTAAAAAATAGCCCAAAATTGTAAAAGTAGTTTACAGGCACCTTAAAATTTCTGAGGAAGAACATGATCGAAATATAAAATTCCTGACTGTTAAATTCCCGAATAATAAAATTCTTAACAATTTATAATATTACCGAATCGGAAATTTCCCAAATCTTCAGAAAAAAAATGGTTTGAATCGATAATATTCATTCATTTTTAATACAATTATCTGATATTTATATCGTTAAAAAATTTCTCAACAATTTCATAATTGACGATTTTCATGATGTGAGGAATTTTATATTTGAAATATTTTTTCTTTTAGGAATTTCACAGTGTCAGGAATTGTATTTTTCGGGTTCTTCCAGTCGTCCCGTTGAAAAATTTTGAATCCTTAAAATGTGTAAAACGCTTAAATATCTTGAAATTATTGGAAATTGAGGATCTTGATGATGATTTTTGTTGTAAAATGCTAGTTTTTTTAGAAAAACAAGATAACGCAACCTGAAATTTTGAGAAGCGCAAAAGAAATTCGCCTAGGCCGCGCATCATTCGGTTCTCGCGCTACGCACTCGGTTTGTTTTTCCCCTCGCGCTTCGCGCTCGATAAAGTATTTACCTCGCGCTACGCACTCGGTTTGTTTTTCACCTCGCGCTTCGCGCTCGGCTTCATACGTGCTTGATTTAGTTCACAGTGTAATGCATACACAGCGAGTTGCAAATGTTGCAAAACTGCTGAAAACCTCTACTTCTATGAAGATTATTGCATTTTTTTAAATTTTTGATGAAACTTTTTTTTATATTAAGTTTACTTGAGGCTCTACTGGCCTTAAGGAACACATTCTCATCACAATACGCGCCACTGATATTTACATCTCGCATAGTTTGGCTAGCAAATTGAATTTTTCACTGATGTTTGAAAAGCGTTGTCACGATCAAAACAAAAAATATTTTTGAATTTTGAAAATGCACGGTCAAATATGATCATTCTTTCAAAAGTTATCCAGTTCACAGATTATTTTTAATTATTTTTTGTGCGATCAAAATTGTAATTTTCGATTTTTTGAGAAAATTCAAAAAGTTGTATTCACGATCTTGTAGGGCTCCCAAGAAGAAAGATTTCTTCTCTCTGACTTTCTTTTCAATCTTGCGTTATTTGGCTAAAAATTCTCATTTTATTATATATTTTTAAATTTTGAAAATACCGTAACTCTGTCATTTTTTTTTTTATCGAAAAAAATTATTAGGATGCATTGTTCCACTTTTTAAGTGCTACAAGAAATTGTACTTACAGTTTTTTATTCTTGGAGAAAAAAGTAAAAAAAAAAATTTCAAAGCGCTCCCCTTCTTTGATTTCTCATCCAAAATGGCTAGTTCACAAACTCGTATTTTCTTTTCCGTTTTTAAAAAAGTGTGTTAAAGCACAATCCAATATGATCATTCTTTCAAAAGTCATCGAGTATACAGATTACAGGCAGACAGACACCTTCGTAAAAATCGTTTTTTCTGGCTCAGGGGGTCTCAAATCGTGGAAATTTCATTGAATCCGCGAATGTCAATTTTCGCATAAAACCAATACCTTCACATTCAAAATGAGAATGTAAAAAAATTATTTCGAATTGGAGAAATAGGAGTTCGGATATTGGATATCGGACCAGGTAATCTGAAAGTCTGTCATGTGACCAATCACATGGCTTATATACGGCGGCTTTATTATTTGAAAAATGTTAATGTTGTGTTAATATTTTTGAAAATGGTTCAAAATATAAAGGGCACGTCTGACCGGCCCATTTGAATTTTTATTCTATTTAAATTGTGTCATTTTAATTAGTTTTGATTTGAAATGTAACTGAGAATAGCGCTCAAGAGCTTCAGCTAAAATATAAATAATAAAATTGCATTATACAAATAGAATAAAAAGTTAAATAGGTTAGACAGACGTGTCCTTATATGTTTTTAACCATTTTCAGTAATTGTAGCACAAAATATTCATGTTTCTACTTGTTAAGCTGCCGATTATACTAATTTATTATTGGTCATTATGTTTTTCCAAATAGTTATCACCGTTCTTTGAGGAGGAAAGAAGAAACTCATTGCGGTTGAATCGAAATCATTAAAAACCCATTTTGTAGTGGAAAGCTACGTCATTCAAGGTTATGTAACGTGTATCGACACGTGCTATGTTCTCGTGAAATCACTAGCATACGAAGCTCGTAAAAGAAATTACCTTCTGCCATGCGATGACACTTGACGTCCTCTACGATGTTCCCCAATAATTGCCTCAACGCCTTTGGTCAAAAAATTTCTTGCCTGAAAAGTTATTTTTCCACTTAATTCAGTGGCGGACAGGGGGGGAGGGCGGCAGCCGTGGCAGTTTGCCCTGAGCCCCGTCGTCAAGTGGACTCCCAACCGACCAACCGTCGAACGACGGTTCTCCGAAGAATTTATTAACTTAATTTTCGGGAGGTGGGGGAGGGGGTCGCGAGATTCGTTTTGCCTCGGGACCCAAAAAAGCTATGCACGCCCCGAACTTTATACCATAAACCAACCTTTTTCCGGGTGACCATCTGGGGTGGGTTGTGACGCACCACTCAAGGTTTTCCACGTATAACATATAAACGACGTAATTCACGGAGAAAATAGTAGAAAACTATGTGTGGTAGAGTATTTCCACTTGTGACGTCATTCCAAAATGTCCGAATGCCATGTGGATCTCACTCAGTTTATGTGCAGTGAATCACTTTAAATCGTCGTTAAATAATCGGGAAGATGGTCTTTTCTAAGCATGGCAGTCCTAAATTTTGGCAAGAAACACAGTACGAATTGTCTACATCGGTAAGGTCAGCTGGACCTGGGAAAGTGATAAAAAAAAGAATCTCTTCAATGAAAAATTGATTCATTATTAAAGTTGAAGGGGATCGAAACGTAAGTCTGTTAGACATAATCTCCTAACCTCGAAATTTTATCAATTTTAGCCTCACTTTACCAAACAAATTCAATTATATATTTTTTTAGATGTTGGCCTGTACTCTTTCTTCGAGTAAAATGATCGAAATGAGGGAAAAATTGTTTGATTTAGTAATTTTTGCGTAACCTCAAATTTTCGAATGGTAACATCAACTTACCTGAAAGTTTGAAAATTATTATTCAATGCTAGTCCTTACTGAATTTCAACAATGGGATTGAAGCTATAACTTGATTCCAACTGCCTAGCGTAGAATTTATTCAATTTATCTTATCTGATATAAAATGGAATGAGCAACTTTTCGAAGTATTAGCTGCGACTCACTCAGAGGACAACGTATAATAATTACACTCATCCGCTGTTCTTGTCTTTTTTTAAAAACTGTTTTCTCCTGAAAAGTGTACTCCCTGTAGTTACAAACAATAAGAAGTTTTTTGAGCAATTAATTTTATCGATTCGAACTTATTACTATCTCGTTCTGAGTGAAAAGTGGACAAACAGGGTTAGGCTTGAAAACCCATTAATTTGGTAAAAGATTTATTTGGTGTCACTGAAAAGTGGATTATTCCTCTTTTCGGTTCAAAATAATATCATTTACTTGCAAATTCACCAATTTTGTAAAAAGTCATCCCCTGTGTTTAGAAGTTCGTTTATCTATTTGGTAGAAAATTAATTTCTAAACTTATGATTGAATCATTCCTTTCTTTGGTTTTCTTGAATGAAAAATCTTCCCTGGTTAAAAATTCAACTGTTTTGTAGAGAATTTGCCTTTTTTTCAACAATTCATCTATTCGATTGAAAATTAATTTCCCAACTTAAGATGTAATCCTCCCATTCTTAGACCAAAATTGACTTTTTTTAATTGAATTCATTTGGTTTGTTGGAAATGTAAAAGTTTTCTAGGAAATTCGTATTTTTAGGGCTAAAAAATTCATCACTGGATAAAATTTTCCCTTTGACTACAAATCTTTCATGGTTAAAAAATCAACTTTTTGGTAGTGAATTCGTCTTTTTGAGTTGAAAAATAAATCTGAAAATTTATTTTTTAAGCAGAAAATGTAATCATTTCCTTCGTTCATTTGAAAACTTATTTAGTTGGAAATTTTTCTTTCATGGTGAAAAATTAGATCCTCTTGGTGGAGAATTCATTTTTCTCGTTGAAACTTCAACTATTCGTTCATCAATTGTTATATTCTTTTAGAAATGTTATGTTAACTATTATTATTTTCAGTGAATAATATATGTTCAAGAAACACATTTAGATAATATTTTTGAATGTATAATAAAATGTTTTTAAATTCAGTTCAATTTATACGATTAAGAACAAATCGTCACTATTGATGATAAATTATTAATCTACTGGCCGAGATAAGGATCATCAATCTTGACTTTGGGCGAAAATTAGCAGGTTCATCCGATGATAAAGTCCCTATTTCACGTTTTGTTTTTGACTTCACATCCGTAAAGTCTGAATATTTTAAGATGACTAATAATCATGTCTAATTATTGCTGAATTTTGATTCAGCCATTCAAAATTTATCTCTTTTAGTTGAAGATAAAATTTGTTTCCCTCTTGACTGAAAATTCAACTGTTTTCGATTTGGAACAAAAAACCTTTCTAGTTGGAACATTAACTATCATGTCGTTTTATGTCAAAAATCCTCTTTCTGCGCATTTACCACTGCGCATGACGTCATTGACTTTGTCTTCAATTCTCGTTCATCTATCCAGTCAAGCATCACTGAACTTGAGTGAACAGTCTTAAATATCCGCACAGTTCCTATCGCGCGTGTCGCCGATCTCTCGTCCCCACTCTTATGGTCCGAGTTCGGTGATGATGATTCATGGACATAAGAAATTAACGGGCCGGAGCACAAACCTGAAGGGTCTGGCAACACGTAAGTAAGGGAACGACGCACACCACGCATGCCTTCCCCACTTTTTTGGAGGGCTCTCAGCGTGTCCAGTGAGCCGAGTGAGTCAGCGACAATCCAGAGTTGTCAAGGCGCCCTCCAAAAGAGTGGGGATACCTCACCTCTCCTGATCTTTCAAGTCAGCCCGCTCGCCTAAGAGTGAACTTTGTGCTCCGTCCCGTTAATTCTCACGTCCATATGATGATTTAATGCGCAAAAAAGGCGCTTGCGTTGGCTTTATTCTGACTCTGCAGTCGTGTATATGCAGCCATGATCAGGTATTGTGTGAATCCATGGATAGTAGTGAAGCGGCTGGTTTGGCATCTGAAACTTATAAAACAAACTGCCCAATGGAGGGACTAGAAGGGGGAGGGGGACCTGCGCATTGTTATACACAGTGCCCCCTCCTCTTCCCGCCCTGGATGCGAGGACTCATAACCCTAATGGAGGGATTAGCTAAGAAAGTATTGCTATGAAATGGAGGTGCACATCTAAAAGCCTTAGAAAGGCCCTTAAGAAGACCAAGACGGGAAGCACTGAACCTGGGGCATTGCCATAGGATGAGTTCAAGGTCCTCATCTATTTGAGGGTCGCAAGGGCCTTTTGACGATAAACTTTGCGAACCAGGGTTTACTTCGGGTTTTGTAAAAGTGTTTTGTGTAAAAAGCACCGAAGTGCTTTTCCCTTATTTTAGAAAAGTCTTGACAAATTTTGCTGAGGTTTCCTCTGAAAGAGCTGGCGAAGTCCGATGGGGGTAGCCCCATGATCAGGAGAGGTGCGCTGATAGACGCGGATTGCGCCGTCACATCTGCGAGCTCATTTCCAGGGATGCCCTTATGGCCTGGTACCGATGCTAGAGTGATATTACAGTTCAGCGCGACAAGTGAAGCAAGACGGTTTCTGATTAGGAAGATATAAGACTTTATGTTGTTGGAATTGGTTGAGGAGACGCTTTCTAAGACACTTAGCGAGTCTGTAAAGATAACTACTTTTTTGAAATTATGTTTTCTGATATAATCTAGTTTATATAAAATGGCTATCCGTTCCATAGAAAATATTGATGCAAAGTAATTTATTTTCCATGAGTCTGAGACTTGATCAGTCGGGCAAACCGAGGCGCAGCCCGCAGATTTACCGTCTTGAGATTTTGAGCCATCTGTATAGAAAATCGGGTAGTCCTCAAGCTCCACAATAACATTGTGGAAGGAAGAGGACGGGTCGGGAGAATTTTGGGTTAGAAAGCCTATTTCTAAATTAATCTGAGGAGAGAAAGTGTGATCATTGTATGGAAATTTAAAGAGAGGATGATGAAAAGATCTACGTATTTGAGGTATAAGGTTCCGTATCTTATTAAAGGCTGCCAAGAGTGTGAATATGTCAGTGATTCTTTGAGGGTTGTTTTGATGTGTATTATCCCAAACATCATCTAGCTTATTTGCAAGGGGGTGATTGAGGTTTGAGAAAGTCTTGAAGATATATCTTTTGGAACGTATAAATATGGGAGCCGTAATCCAAACAGCTCCTTATTGGAGTGTCACTTCTCTTGTTAGTTACACCACGACAATTCCATTGCATAATTCGCAAACCATCAACTTGTGCCATACTATGGTTGTAGAAGATTTGAAGAGAGAAAAGAGACTTGCAGAGAGGCAGTTTATTGGATTGTGACATTCTTCTGTTTTTGGGGAGTTTCCCGAGAAAAGAACACTGATGAAGTTGGTGGGGGGGGGCTGAGAAATTTGTTAGAGGGGAGGGGGAAGGCAAAGGATAGGAAGGAAAAGAATAGAATTGTATTGTATTGATATATTCCGATTTCTTGTAGGGTCCAGGGGGTCCAAGAGATGGGACGGAGTTTCCTTCAAAGAAGCCCATGGAGGATTTTGAGAAAACCCGTTGGGGAGGGAACTTGGCAACCTAGTGTTATAAAGGTTCGTGAAGGAGGGGTTGGGAGCTGAGCTCCTGCGTCGAGTAGCGGCTTCAGGCATTTGAACCTTATTTTTGTAGTGATGTGTCTTGAGATTCATTAGGGGCGTGGGAGGGCCTAATGGAGTGGGTGTAACGGGAGATACTTGCAGAGCTTCTGAAAAAGATCTCTTGGAAGTAGAGGGAGGAGCAGTAGGAGGAGCAGTAGGAGGAGGAGTAGGAGGAGGGGTCAGAACGTCTTTCAGTCCCGGAAACTTGTTTCCATTAAAGCAGGATCCACGGTGGTCCCCTTTCCTGGGTCTGAGAATGACTTTTGCCTCCACGAATATGAGTCAGTGCTGTATGGCATAGAATCGAAAGTCCTTCTGGAAAACCAATTCTGGGCATTCTTTTGAATTCGGGAGGTGTGGACCGGAGCAGTGAACACACTTGGGGGAGCTATTTGCATTGGTTTATAGAGGCCATGCCTGTCTGGGAAAATTCCCGCGCCAGAACGTGAGTCCGCGCACAGTGCGCCTGCGCCAACCGCTTTGGAGGTTATTTCTCCTGGAATCGAAACTCTTCTTAAACACAAATGAGTTTAAAAAAAGAACAACAAATGCTTCCTGATGATATTCAGGAATCACAACTACTTTGAGGAGTTTACTCGCACTGTGCGGCAGCACTAGCACTTCAAAATCTCGGGAAATCCCCAGAGTTCGGTCATATTGCATCACCACTGCGCATGACCCAAGGCGCCTTACGTCCCGATTCGTCTCTAAGACCTCTTGCACTGCATTCCCCAGACTCCCTATCAGCACAGAAAAATGAACAGATCCCCTTCCTTCACTCTTTTCTACACATCCACAACTCACCCCAACTACCTCCTTTACCACTGAATAAAATTTCCACAGAAAGTAAGGAGCGTATCAAGTTGAAATCGTGTTTGGTCGAAAGTTGAACTACTATGTTGGAAAATTTCTCAATCCCTTTTGTTTCAGTTGAAGATTCATCTTTTTTTTTATAGAAAATCAACATTAGTTTCTTTTTTGGTTGAAGATTCATATACTAATTAAATTTTTTTTAACAATCATTTCTCAATCAATCTCGCCTAGAAAATGTGTCTTTTTGTAACTCAAAAAGTTGGCTATATATATCTAGCCGCAGGAGCGTCGTATTTGTACAGACACAATGCTGCCTCAAGAGTGCTTTACCACCATCTTTGTCGCTCTTATGGCCTTGGCCGCGACCTTGCTCTGCTGAACGCTCCAAGGGGGATAGAGTCTGTTGTTGAAAATAAGGAGTGCCGAATCTAGTGGCACTACGATTTCTTGAAAATAGCCCCTATCCAACACACAAGACCCGACTTCGTACTCCTTGACAAACGTGAGCGAACTATGTTCGTGATCGGATTCTCGGCTCCGGCTGACTTCAGCATCAAAGAAAAGGAAACCGAGAAAAAGGAGAGGAACAAAGATCTCAGAGAACACCTGCAGCGCCATTATCAAGGATATTCGGTCAAATTAGTCGTTCTTTTCATCGGTGCTCTTGGAGGTGCGACGCCATAACTGGTTAATAACCTGAAAGCCATACCTTTGTGCCAAAAATATGCCGTGGCACTTGCTGGATGGATGCAAAGAGCAGTCATACTTGGATCGCTTCGTGTCCTCAAGACGCGCGAGGGTTTCGCCGGCCCTTCATTGTGGTTTTGTCATGCATGTGGTCACTCATCTCCCGGCCAAAAACCAAGGATATTACTGTTTACTGAAGTCCTCTCGGCAATATCCATAGGCCTTTTTCAAGTCTGCAGAAAAAAAGGAGGGCACAGTCTCCAGCGAACAGCATGGTGTATGCGTCACCCATCCAAGAACCTACCGCGCCCAACGCTGCTTAACTCCAGTGATTGGACGGGAACTAGTTTTTTAAAGTTGGCATGGCCAGTCTTCTTCTTCTTTATTTATAATGTGTCCCCTAAGGGTTTACATAACTTCCGTTCCTTTACATCTTCTACATCCGCTTT